>JAQGAA010000235.1:0-26739 GCA_034696425.1 Isotoma viridis
GATTGACTTAAATTAATTTTGATGTAGACCTAGCCACCTAGCAGTAGCAGCTCAGTTATGATACACACTCATTTTAGTCATCTTAACAGAGATTGAGATTACTTATATTTATAATTAATTATATGTAATTATAAGTAATCTCTGTCATCTTAAAAAAGTTTACTCCGAAACTGTCTTTAGAAGTTGTCTTTGTTTCTCAGACATGCCTTTATTCTGGTTGTTGGTTGTCACTGTCACAAAATCAATGAAATTGATAACATTTATGTTGCTGAAAAATAGTGCATAGTGTCTAAATAATTCGGTGCAGGGGCCAGGGGATCTAATGTCCAGGGGATCTAAGGTGCGGGATCTAATGCCCGTTCACCACATTTAACATAGCATAAAAGGTATCATCTGGCTTTTGCTTATGTAATGGCTTTCGAAGCGTGTCATATTTCCAATGATTTTGCTCTCCTAATAGTCTATGGCTATCATGTATCCAAATGGTACAAATCGACAATATTCCCCAAGATTCTCCAAACAACCGAACCTGATTACTGAATGGACGGTGGTGAAAGTCAGAAGAAAAATTCATTAGAGAGATCGGCAACAACAGAGTGAAAAGCAGGAAAATATATTTACTGTATCGGTACTGTAGCTAGGGATTGAAGATTTTTCAGTTAGCCTGAGTAAGGTAGTTGGGTTTGCGAGATTGCGAGTTCGTGTAGGTGAAATAAATGGTACCAGTTAGGTTTAGACAGTTTAGAGTTCGTATGTGTGCGTCTGGTGAGCTGCACATTTTATTTCTTGATAATAATATACACGGGTATTTCTTAGTTCAGTTTCGTCTGCACACCGATTCGGAAGGATTAGATTTTTGGTTGTCTTATATTCTAGTTGTTAACGTCATGTTTTAGGAAAGTTTGTAGGTGCACCTTTCACAAACGTTGCAAGTTTCGATTTTCTTTCTTCCAGTGAAAGTTAAGGTGTGCATACTTGACAATTTTAATTTCCTAACAAAAATACAAGTAATAAGTTCATTCATTACTAAAATTTACCCAACCATCACAAATCTATCTAAACTTTAGGTTAGATCGATGACTCATCCTACCGTAAGCGTCGAGGTCACATCCATTCTTGTATTTTAATTCGCCTACCTACTTAAAATACAAGTAATAAGTTCATTCATTACTAAAATTTACCCAACCATCACAAATCTATCTAAACTTTAGGTTAGATCGATGACTCATCCTACCGTAAGCGTCGAGGTCACATCCATTCTTGTATTTTAATTCGCCTACCTACTTAACAAGTCTTCAAATCAAACGGTTACCTTGTGAGCTACTGTACTCTAGTACTACTGCAAATTTCGTTTGTTAGTTTTGAAGATTAATGTTCTGGAGATTTCCTAAATCTAAACTATTCTTCACAGCTTACCAATGAATAGGTGTTAGTATTTTAAATAAATGAACAGTGACGTAAATGACAAATAGTCTGATATTGCTTGCTTGTCCTGTACAGACAGGACTTAAGTCTTAAGTGGACGATTCAGACATTCAGAATCAGAGGTATATTTTGTACTTTTTTTGTAATTCCATATAACGTTTAATAAAATCAGGTGTCACTCACTTTTCTTTCAAAATAGCTAAAGGTATATTTTTAGTATATTACTTACACTGAAAATAGTACAATCTGAAAATAGTACAACAGTACAAGGCATAAATTAAATTATAATTCATTGGAAGAAATTTAAATTATTTTTAAGGATTCATTTCATGGTAACATTGACTTCAAAGTAGAGAAGATAAAAATATGATATTACTGAAGGTAACTTCTTTCTTGGCAAGCTAAAAGATAAAACTGTTGCATGGGAATTCTGATTCGTAGGTAGGCTTATAGAGAACGATTCTGAATGAAAATGCTCTACCTATTTCTAATGTATTTATTTTGAATTACTTACAAAGCACGTACACTCAACTTGGGAATAATTTTAAAGGAAAGGTTAAATTTTATATTGCAATCTGAGTGAGAATCGAAAATACAAAGATGTTTTTATAGTTTTTATCATAAGGCAAGTAAAATGGTTTTATAAGCTTTAGAACTTTAGAAGTAATCGACTCTTTAGTTTGTTGCATTTCGAATTCGAACAAATTTTGGTTTGAGACAAACAAGCCTACAACACAGCTACAAGCTACATCAAAAATATTCAATATTGTAAACTCTTAGTTGGCAAAAAAGTAAAGATAAATGTTTGTGTTTTCTTGCGAGATTGAATGCGCTTTCTTCTTTATTTGATTGAAATCTTGAAAATCTTTGTAAATTGAAATCGGTATGTAAGAAGTAGACCTGTTTTTAGTGTTTACTTTGCCTTTACTTTCGATAAGACTTCTCATCTTATTGCATAACATTTTTGGCACACAAGATACAGTCAGACGAATAATGTCTTGGTAGGATTGCAAAAAAAGTAGAAACTTCTATTTGTTCTGTTATTTGGAGTAAAGTTGCCTTTGTGATGAATTTCTGGCTTTCAGTTTTGGAAAAAATAGAGTTTATTAGAAATTTATTTGTTCTAGCTTATTATAAGTAGGACACAAAGGACATTATGAATGGATGTGATCGTCGAGAAGATACATATATTGTAAGTTTGTTAGTTGCATGTCAAAGAAAAAAGAAAGTTCAGTTGACGATGCAGCTATCCCAGCTATGACATGATACTCAACTGAGCTGGTATTCATGTCAAATTAATAATACTTTCCTTAAATCTAAAACTCAGGACGAACGGTGAAACTTGCAAAGTGAGCAACCGATAAATTTGACGTTTCATCTCGATCATGGTTTCTTACAAGGCTAAGTAATATAATGAAAAATTTTGTCGTCTCTACTAAAGTCATGATCTGATATCTTCTAAACAATACAAGCACCGACAATCCTTACAAAAATTTGAAACGGAAAGACTGAAACCTAATCACATCACTTGAACTTTGTACTACACGATCCATTCTTCGGCGTTACATTGTAGGTAACATACTTCGAGTTGTTCATTGCAAATTGCAACCTCATACCTCCAATCCGAAGGAATTCAATCCCCCCTGAGTGAAAATATATATATTCCTTTTTACTTTCTTCAACAGATACTTCGAAGCTTGTGTAATTATTATGTGGATTATTGTGTGTTCTCTGGAAGTATCTACTTACACTTTTTCTTGCTATATTATTACAAAGACCGAGTTTAGCTTTTATACGAAGTATTCAGAATTCAACAGTCTGTTCCTAATTCTACTCACTGAACAGCATACTAATGAAGTAAACGAATAATTCCCACTAGCAATCAATATGTCCGTAGAGTTCTTCTGTGAAAATTATAATTTAAAACTAAAGGCTAGATACGGTTTTTATTATCAATAAATAGCATCAGTCAAGTACTAACTTTATCTGCATTGTCAAATAAATCATTTGTCTCCTTCCTGTGAAAGAGACACATCATTTCATCCCTGAAACTACTACAAAACAAGCTGGGGAAAAATAACAACTTGCTTCCAGCCCCGGTTGAATCTCCGGTGGCCATAAAATGCGACCAACCTTTGTAAGTTGATTGAAATTTATTCCTTAGATCATCTAAGTTAAGCATCAAATCGGTCTTTGAGATGACTGCTACTGATAGTGAAACCAAGATCAAAGCAATTTCTTACTTCAAATAACGCTTTACCTAGTATGATCTTCATGCAAAACTAATATTAAAATCAAAGGCATAAACGTATTAAAGCATGCGTATAGAAGTATTTTCACCATTCACATAAAATTAGTATTGGGCATTTGTTTCGAGAAACAAAAACAGGCCATGATTCTAAATCATCAATACTCATAAATTACTAATGACACAAATTATGGGTGATACTCATGCAAGACAACCGACTCTAAGTTGCTCAAACTTGTGTCCTTGTCTGATGGTGAAAGGTGGTTAATAGCTGGTTAGGTTGGTTATGGTTAGGAGTTTACTATATATATTGCAAGAACAAACTTTCTCCTACTTTCTGCTTTCTCGTCTGCCCTGTTCCTATTTACCATAACAGTTTCTCACTCATTAGACATTTATCTTTTTGATTTTTTCTCTTTTTTCTGGAAACGTTTAGTTATGAGGGTTTAGACTACACAAGGCTGGAGCTGGATTTGTGGAGTTGCTTGGAGATAGGATATGATTATCTTAGCTTCAGTACCATTATACTACTGTCATTAACGTTTTTATACATTTTTATAATTTTATAATGATCACAAAGAAGTCTTAAATTAATCGCAATTTGTGACTTGAACTCATTCAAAATACAAAAAAATTCTGAATATTGTAGAATTTTCAAGTTTCTAGAAAGATAATAAAATTAAAGCTCTAAATACAAGCCTGACTTTGGCATTTAACATTAAAGCTTTTAAACAAGACAAGCACCCACAGTCGTAGCTACGAGGTGTCAATATTAATGGTAATTTGTTAAAAGCATTTCCAAGTTCTTTTTGAATTAGTTATCAAAAACGGCTTGAATTGGAAGACTTTGATGAAACATGCTGTATCACTGCTCTGACAACTACTAAACCATACACGCTTCTGGAAAGCTAACTTTTAAGTTCTTTGTTCGATGTCTTCAGCATTGACAGGTTAGTTAGAGATACTTTATAAGTCATTTTTCGTTTCAATCTCATCTGTTTGTGACGGTAGTGTTATGTCTTGTCTACCGTAATGCAAAAGTTATCGAACTTGGTAAGTTTGAATGAACGTGAAAATTAAAAATCCATTCAGTCTACTTACAATTAGTCCAAATTGTTCTACAATCCCTTGTACTAAGCTCTAGACTTCGCTACAATAAAAGCTGAAATCTTGATAGCAAAACAAATAAAATACTTTTTTGAAATGCTAAAATAATACCAAAAATCACGGATAAATTTCTAACTCTATAACCTATTAGCTATGCATATAATAATGGAATAAATGTTTGATTGAAGTTGTATTTTTTACGAATTAATATCAAAGTTATAAGCTTATGTGATTTTTGACGCTTCACCTTTAACTTCTGTTGAGCTGATTGTCAGTGAAAGTGTTATTTCGTGTATCTGCTTGATTAAAATGAAATAAAGGTGTGGCAACTAATATTTATGATCATCCGTTACATTGATGAACCAAAGCCAGGTAAAATTATTTAAAAATGTAATATAAGACCCAAGAGGTCTGCAATAAGTAACTTACAAAGAAAAATTATCACCTTTTTTTGCAGCATTCCATATTAAACCTATAATATTATTATTTTAGCTTAAGTGCCTCATGCCGGTTTGTAAACTTATGAGTTTCATCCAAGTGAAGTAAGACAGCTCTAATAAATGATTATGTACAGTACAAGCATCAAGCATTGGAAGTTACAAAAGTACATTGCTCTGTACAATAATAGTTGAATATTGTATTACGTAAGCTTACCTCAACAAAATTGTAGTTGTACATTTCATCTCACTTTCAGTCGCATGCATATTGTAACCTTTGTTTAGCCTAGCATGCGTAGTTGCAATTTACAAATTGAACTCAATGATAAGGATAACTATCTATCATTTCCTTCCAAAAAGGCTTAGCTCGTGTCAGTTCTACTGCTATATGTTTATTCCCCTTTTTGTTTAATTAAATCTAAACAAGATATTACCATTACCATTATCCGCTGTTCATATTCATTAAAACAATTCAGAATACAGAGTACCAAATGTGTTACGAATTCTGTGTGTACACATCGTTTGACTGGATATATGGAATAATTTCTACTACTTTTGATTTGCCTTGTATCTGTTTTCTGTCAGTAATCAAGTTCTTTGAATGACCGATATGGAATGCAGTACTTAATTTAATTAGAAATGCCTAATGGAATTAAAAATGCCGTAGACATTAGATTCAAAAGAAGCACATAAGCAATCCTAATTTGTAAGATGAACTGGAGTGTAGAATATTGGTACGACATAAACTTCATGAAAAACGAACAAGGAAAAAAAAACTGGTTAGTTGCACTTGACCTTTTACTTATTGTCAGTCAAGGGACAGTCAAAGCAAGTAATTGGTAGAAATTTATAGTTTTTACTAATAATGATAAGATGAATATAACCAAAAAAGGTACACATTTCTACAAACAAAATACTCCGTCCTTGGATCTTCGTCAAAGGTTGTTAGTGTAAATGAACTTGGTCCGGGGGAGTTTCGCTAAGAGAACCACATAAGTTGTTACAGTTCATTTTACTGCACACTTACCATTACCATTTATTGTAAACTTACAACTTTCTTGAATTAAAAGAGGCTACGTGAGTAATAGAAACAAGTAGGTAATGATGTAATAATATTGTGTACTATTCAGCCAAAATCGGATCTATCTCATCTCGACAGGAAACTCTTTAACCATGACAGAGACAGAAAAGAACATTATGTACGCTATTCTTGAATAAAGTGGCATTATCCTCATAACTTTTATTGTATGTAATATATATTTGCACAAAGTTAGAGTGGAAAGAACTTTGCTTAACACGAAGCCATGAAGTTTTTGTTGATCTTGAACTCTATACAATGTGATAGTCAAGTTCTTATTTTCAGTATGTATCTGCACCATGAGGTGTTTTTACATAAGAATCTCTAGTTTTTTTTTAATTTACACGTTTATTTTAAAAAGTGGAAGTGTGTGAATACGAATACAGTGCAAACAGTTAAAACTAACCTTTCATAATATTTCTTAAATAAAGTAACTCTTTCCATTTGGATTTGTTTAAGGATTCACATCTACTGAAATTATTTATACTTGTAAAATTGTAAGTGTTGTTAAGTTAAGAGGTGTAAGTTATGTGGAGTTGATATTTATTAATTAGTTTCAATCCATTCAATATGATAGGAATGAAAATCTTTATGTGTTTTCAACTGATTTCGGTTTTCTTGTGGTTAAAAAGTTGGCATCATATATTGTGTATTGAAGCATTTTATTGATATTAGGTACCAATTTAGGGAAATGCAATGCTTCCTCTAGAAGTTTTTAGGATTTTTATTACAAAGAATGCATAGGCAGTTTGGATTTGGATACAATCCAAGTCGAATCTCTAGGATTTTTATAAACTGTTTTGAGAAAAGATTTATTTTTTATTTGTTATTATATAGATATATTCACTCACGATTTATTGAAAACATTAAATCAGGTTTTTATAATGGTTTTTATTTGATGCTCATCATTCAGAAATATTACCTTTATTCTAGGTATTGTAACGTATTATTTACGGACCAATTATTAAGCATTGTAAAATGCTTTATGTGTTCGTCAGTGTTGTCTGGTAACTTAAATATCCGAAACTCCATAAATAATACGTTACATTATAATAACAGTTTTAACATTAACTTTACTATCTACTATCTGCACTTATGTGATCAAAGCCTGCAAATGACGAATGAAATTAACATTTTTAGAACTTGCTACATGACGCATACACACTTTTCGTAGGTTTTAAAGTTTCATATTAAACTTATTCCGTAACATTATGGCTTGTATTAATTGAGGTAAAATATAATGAGAACATAATATTGAGCATTTATTTTTGTAAAATGAGTATCAGAGCTAAAAAGTGTAAATGGCTAAGTTTATGAACCCATTTTTGTATTTTTTGGATGGTTTACTTTGTATGTGCATTAGTTTCCAAATCATCATTGCTATATTTAATTGGTAAATAATATAATACAAAAATTATAAGTTATTCGGTGAAATTGGCTCAAAGTAGTTTAAAATTTAATTCATAACAATGGGACATGGACATGATAGTTAGATGCATCATGTTTTCATGTTAGATAAATATAATTTGTTTTCTATTTATTTAGAAATTAGAACAAACACTTATCTCATGATGACTGAATTAAAAATCACCTGATAAAAGCTATAATAAGCTCTGTACTTTTTGTTTATGTATTCATATTTGAATTAGGTACTTTACAATCTTATTAACACAGTCGAAACTGATAATATAACCTAACTCAATACCTTAGCACATCCGGCTGACTACATTTAACCTGTAGCTAATCTCCGGCTTACTTTTCATTTCAGACATCAAGTTATTTATTCGTCCTTCTGTTTTTATTGCATGTTTCCAACTAGTTTTATTGTATAATATTTATTACGAAATGATGTACCTTGTCATATTACTCCTGAGCTTTCTTATTCAGAAAGGTACTGAGTGAGTAAGCTTATTTTTTTCCAATTTCTTATTTGCATCAGCAGTTAGTTATTTACTTATGCCTTATTTTTCTTTAATTATTCGTTCCGGTCAATGGTAATTAGTTTAATTTACATTTAAACCCGATGGAACTTTATGAGCCTCACATCCGCTTTAATAATAAACAAACATTCCATTCTGTCAGATTTCAGCTCGATAAATTACTGGAATATTCTTGATACTTTATTTTTTTAATTGAATCTTCAAAACAATTTATTACTGTCGCATTAGCTTTTAAGTCTATTGTTTTATTACGCAATTATTATTTCATCTCATTCAGTAATGTTTTATTGTATTACTTACGTGGACATACATTCAGTTTAGACTTAGCTTAGATTTGATATTATTTTTAGTTTTTTAAACAAGAGTCTAGCATTTATATCTTTCAGGCAAGTTTCGGTTTATCAACATAGGATTATATCCTATCGCACTAAGCTGCAAATTTAAAGTTTAAACTGTTTTTCTTTTGTTTGAGTGAAAAAAAGTTCGGTTAAGGTGTTGATAGTACCATTTCAGTTATTATGAGATTGAGTTGAGATTAATGACTGAAAGTCATAACTACTACCTAGATATTTAGTGAGAAGCCAGAATTAGGACAAATGATTAGCCACTATTAGAAAATGTAAACTTAGCAAATCAAAATTTTGAAAGACATCCAAATTGTGTGAGTGCTCACTTATTATCATTAAGTTAGGAAGGATTTTATTAGCACACTTTGGTGAAAGCATTATCAGCAGGATATTCTACGAAAATAAACCAAACCAAATTATTTACTGGGTAATTTATTTGTATATATAAGCAGTAACTAATACTTTTAGTAGCTTGGTAGTACTTAATTAATAAAATTTTCCTTGAAATTTAAATGAGTACTATTTAGTTAATAAATATGTAGTGTAAATGTTTGTTCAATTCTAAAAATAGGGAGTGTATGCATTAATTTTAACGCTTTGGTTTAATATTTGGTACGTTGACAGTTGCAAATTTGTATGTAATATGATTAAAAAGATTTACAAAATGCGAATGTGCTGTAAACTGTATATTACGAGAAAGTTTAGTAAAAAAATGGGGTGATAAATGCCTGAAGTTATCATAACTGTGCTTTAAAATTAAATTATTTGAAGTAGCAATTTAAACTTGTGCTGCATTTACTGGTTTTATTTAGAATTAAGATTTAATAAGTAATAATTCATTACATATATTATGTACTAATTGTTCTAAGTGCATACTTATGCAAATGAATTAGGTATTCTGACAGTGCTGACGGGGCTAAAGTCAAAAGTCAAAAGATAACTTTAAAAAACCCCAGTTTTTCATGTATTCCGCTTTTTGGGATTCAGATGTTGAAGTTAATGTTAGTAGGCAGTCGATACATTTAATAAAAATAATTACTTTTATGATTAATGTTTTACTGTGTTTTAAATAATTACACACAACTACAAGCCAGTTACTGAATGAACTTTAGTAAGTGCATAGTGCATTTGTGTCTTCTTTTAATATTTTCTTATTTGGTTTACTTTTTAAACAGTTTTTGTGGAGTTGGATCCATTCGTTTTAATCGTGAATAACTTCATTTTATAAGTGTACCATAATACTCACTCCGATGTCAAAGCATAATGTAGCTTATGAAATTGACTGAAAGCATATACCAAACGACTCAAAAAAACGAGACAAATTTTTGTGTAAGCTAAACCTATCCTCAAAAATAAGACAATACGATGGACTTGAATCCACAGTTTAAAATGCAAACTTCCCAGTGCCCTCCCAGAAAAACTCTAAAACATCATCAGAGTCTGAATAATAACGACAGTCCCTCTGAGAGTCCTTCTAATTCTAGATCGAAAAAGATTGTCAGATTTCTTGAGCGTGAGAGAAGTCCTATTCCTTCGCTTCTTAAAAAGCTGTAAGTTATTTTTTGCTGCTTTATGTAGTTTTAATAAATTAGTATTATTTTTGGTAATTTATTTGAGTTTCCCGAGTCACTGATCCTAAATCGCTTAACTCTGGCAAAGGCACGTGCTTACTAAATGTTAAGATGCTTAAGCAGCAAGCATTAATAAATCGTAAATCGCTTTGAGTATCTTCACATTGTGCATTGATGTTAGACTATAAATGTTACTTATCATGAACAACGTTGTGTAGATTTTCACACCGAATTATGATTGTGCTAACAACTTCTGCTCAAAAACAAAATATAAATGTTATTTGTCATTAATCTACAGCTCCTTCAAAAATCACAAAACATGACACCGAGCAGATTTGTATAGTTTACGCTTATTTGAATACGTAGTTCCAATTTATAAAGTATGGCATTTTAATTTTAATGGAGCTTAGACATAGAAACTCATGAAAAATTGAAAACATTATTTCTGAAGAAGCAGTATTCAGTTTGTTGGAGTGGGGAATATCTTTCTTTAAGCTTGGCTGGGGCGAGTAGCTAATTCCAGATACCGGAAGTATCGGAAACTCCCGGTGGGTGTATAAACCCGAATTCAGTAGATGTCCTGAGTAGGACCGTAAACTGGATGTTAGTATGTTACATTATTGTCTTTTTATGCAAGAATTTTACACTCTATACGACAATTTTCTACTTCATTCCAAGCATTTTCCCTTTACACTTTTTCCACTTCATAAATATCTCTTATTTTTTAAAGCCTAAATTTGTCACTTCAATTCATTTTATACAATATAACAACAATAATACATGTTGGCTTTCATGTGTGCATTATTTGCTACCTTAATTTATGCCTTCCAATTGAATTTAAAATTATACCAGAAAAGTAATCATACAAATGCAACATAGATATTCTTATTCTTCTTCAAACGAAAAAGGTTAATGGGCGATTGGCATCTAAAGTATTAAAAATGATTGATTGATGCAATTCTAGATTTAATCTAAGCTTACTTTATAGAAGTTGGTTGATTAAATAAACCTTCACAATGTTGCAAACAATTTATCTCCTTAAGACTTTACTAATTATTGTTTCGAAACGAATGACAAAAAAATTACCAAGAAAACCGAATAAGATGATAAAAAAGGCATTCTACCCTCAATCCGATTTAAGTACGGAATGTTCCGAAGTTTTTTTTCCTAATCACTGCCTTCATTGCGCCAGGAGTTTTACGTTGATTATCCGGAAATTTAAAAGAGAAGAAAGAAGGTTTAAGCATTTATTGTACCTTAATCTTACATATAAATATATCTTCCTATAGTTGATAACATAAAACAGGTTAGGTAGAAGTGGTTAGTATTGATTAAACCAATATATTGATTGCCTTCTAATGGAGTGAAAGTTTATGAGCTTACTATCTCATATTTCAGTTCTTACACAGCCACTCAAAACCCTTGAAAAGTTGAAGGTTGAATAAGATAATACAATTAAGGTTACTAGTTACTATATTGTAAGTTCAAGAGTTCAAATAGTTCAATATCCTAAGTTCCTAAATTGCAAAGTCACAATTCTTTGAGTAAAACTTAAAAAACCTCTTACTTTATTTACACTTTGTTATTCAAGTTATAATATCATATATCAATCAATATTTAAGCTTTTCCATAAACCTATAAAAAACGCTTTCTCCATTATTAACAAATTCAGCAAATAAATATCTCATTACCTTATTATAATATTATTTGGTAATCGATTAAGCATACACTCCATCAACCCAATGTTTTGGTTATAGGCAGTCAATAAAATGTCTTATTATTTCTACCTTATTTGTCATTATTGGCTCTTGTAAGAAAATCGAATATCATTAAGGTTATTGCAAAGTGTATGAGAACTGTTTGCGTATAGTTGACAGTCATGCAATTGAAAGACTCCTCATAAACATGAAGATGACAAGAATTACGTAATCATCCTTGTGAGTGATGAATTGACGAGATGATGAGCATCCTAAGGGATTTCATGTTTGCGAAACTGTCCCAGATATTAGATATAAACCGGTGTGCTAAAATTACATGAATAGGAAAACTTATTTTCTACTAGAAGTATTACAATAATACCAACCTCCATTTACCCTTCCACCTTTTTTCCTATTCGTATTGTAAATGAAATCCGTAGAAATGCAAGTGAGAAGGGCACCTCTGTTTTTTGTTATGTGTAATGTATGTGTATAGTACTAGTACATAAGGCAAACACAAGTACATCATGCAGAATGGTGCGATAGCATTGACGTAAAAGCTCGGGATTCGGGGCCGTTGCACACTCTTTTCTACCCGGGTAGTACTAGAAAGTAGTAGAAAATTGGTATAGTGATGACTACTTGCCGTGTGCGCATCTACCGATTTTCTCACTATCAACTTTCCAGCTCTCTAGAAACCCGAAGAAGGAGCAATAACATAGCAAACTTCGTAGGAGGTCAAGTCGGAACCTATATAAAAATAATTTCTCTGGAAGGTCTCTACTTCTGGAAGACCTAAAGATGTTCTGGTTTGCTCGAACAAAAATCACCCAGACCCAGAGATTTCCATTCATCCTTCTAACCAACAGATCATTCTAGTCAACCTTTCTCTCTTAATTCAATATCTATGAGAAAATTCTTTGTCACCATTGACAAAAAGTGGTTCAGTTGTATCTGGTTAACATTATTACCCATTCTTGTTTAATTGCTTAGCCATTTGTATACATATAACACAACAGCTTTAGACTACTTATTTGTGCCACATCATCAGAGAGGACTAGACAAAAAAGCAGATAAACACTAGGTGTAATTTAGCACTTAAGAAGTACGTGCTCAGTACTTAGTCAACTCAGTCTGACTCGGTTCGGGAATAATACTGCTGTGCTTTACTATTAAACTGAAACCAATGATAACATATTGTCTATCACAATAAGTTAAAACGCTTCCAGCTGCGTCTTCGACAATACACTTAAACTAAACTCCTACTATCAACCGAGTACCTATAATACTTAACTTAGAGAATATTTAAACTTGCCATATTAATACAGGGTACAATTCATTTGATGCTACTTTTACTACTTCTCGTCTGATAAATAGCAATTCTATCTTAGCTAACTATATGGAAGAGAATAACTGTCTTATATACAGTGAATGCCAAAAAGTTACGAGGATTCTGATTCCGTTTTATCAGTCAAGCATTTGCATAAACTAGATCATTCTAAGAATCATGTAAAATAGACAAGAAACCTAGACTTTCTAGATTCCACAGAGTTAGTATAGATTTAGAAGATCTTTCAGTCAGAGGTATATAATATTAAAATCACAGTTAGTTAAAAGTTTTTGGAATAAAAAAGTCTGAATTTATCCTTAGCCTTAACCTAATACAATTTATCACCTTGCTTAAACCAAATATTTGTAGTGTGACAGTGATTAATAGTGATGGTGCTAAACAACTTCCAAGTAAATAATAAATTAGTGAAAGCAAATTTTATAAGAAAATGGGTCGTGATCGCATGAACTTTAAATCTAGTAGTGGTGACCAGAAAGGCTTTAATCGTGTTAATAACAAGCATTTTAGAAAATTTGATGAAACTTTTTCACAGCAATTACTATCAAATAAAGTTATTAATAACTTGATAGAAAAACTTTCTTCAAGTTTTGGAAATTCCGAAGAGTTACTGACATTCTCAAGTTTTACATTTACTGAAGAAGATACAATAGATGAGGAGCATGAAAATTTACATAATAAATTTGCTTTGTAATTCTAAATAAGTATTAACTGCTGCATCACAAATTTCATAGATATTAAACTATAAATACTCTTTAAAAATTTGCAAATTGTATTTTAAGTTATATTTATAGTACCAAAAGAAGAAATATAAATAAAAAATCCGAATGACTCAACATCAAACATAACACTCCAAGTAAAAAAGTATCTTAACTAGTTCACACTAGTACTAGATGTGCTGAATCTACCTGTGGCTAGGAGATAAAAAAGTCAATATTAAATTCTGTGTCTGTTGTACTAACGATTAATATCATTACACATAATATTTAATGTTACATAAGGTAAACTAAAGAGTAAGCCAAAACCAAGCTAGTCAAATAGAAAAAAGTTCCAGTGAAATCATCCCTATCATTCGTATGTCTTTTCATTCATCTTTTTTTTATTTATAGTAAATTGTCGGCACTTGAAAAAATTGCGTGTCGTGTTCTATTTATACCTTCTGTCTTCTACCTGTGCCGTTTTTTAGCTCTTGAATGTACGTAAATGCATAACAAAGATCTGATTTGGATTCAAATCACATATTATATGCAGCAGACTGATTTAGATTTGATAATCGTGTTAATGTAATTGATATTGCACAATAAGGCCGAAAAGACAAACTTAGTGTTTGGATTGACGAAGTGTTTGCATAATACTTTTTGCTGCGAACTGTACATCCTTCGCCAGTTTGCAAAATTCTATAGAATTTGCAGTACTCATCCCTGTTGTACAAGCACCCGGTTTTAGTGAACATTCATATAAGATCAAAACTTGTATTTGACGGACTACCTTCTTGCTTGGTGGATTGGATTTGAAGAAGTGGTAGTTATAATACCAAAGGTAATCTTCCTTCATGTATATATTATATTTAGTTTAGTTATTCGTGATAACCTGACGACGCCAATGTAGGATTCAGAGATTCAGCTTTGGTTTATGTAATGGTATGAATGTGTGAGACTTGCTATAGTTGTATTTCGTAGTTTTGTTTCTTTAGTTGGAATTTGGAACTCGTCAAGCCACTCTTCTTTTCTGTGAGGTAGGTTGGCTCTGTTTGACAATGCAAGTTCAATCTCAATTTCGATAAGGTTTTGCCTTTCTTAAAAACCTTCACACCTGAGGTAACCTTGATCTCTGAGACTATTGTAGTTTGTAGTGACATTTTTTTTGTATCAAGAGTTTCATCGAGTTTTCAATAGTTGCACAGTAATTTTGGTAAAGAAATTCTCCAGGTTTGCCACTAAGCGATTTTCCGAGTTTTCTGCCCTGTTCTAAAGGTATGAGAGTTTGTATTTTGTATTGATTTTCGAATGTATGAATACGTTCACAGTGTTTTTTAGAGAGCAATGGTTATGGTAATATAAAGGTAAAAAGCAAACATGAATGCAGGTAAAAAGTTTCACATTTTTATTAGTGCACATAATACTGCGGTAGATAATAATTAGGAAGCTAAAAGTCTGCTCATTACTTTTATAACCACTTAATGATAGAGTTTACCACGCTTTTGAACTTTGCCATTTTAAGGATTCCGAATTAAATGTCAGGAAAATGAATCCTATCATATTAATTTTACGTAGTTGATCAAAGCCAAAGCTTTTATTCATTGGATTAATTCAAACGATTGCAGTTGCTTATGTAGCAAGTACCGAGAAAAAATTTACGTGGTATTATAATAATTATAAAGTACAGTTGCCTATTTGACTTTTATGATGTTTTTTTAAAATTTAAAGTCTTGAAATGTCAGCCCAAGACTTTTTCTGAACTCAACTTCAGACAAAATTTTGCTGATTTAAAAAAACGTTACCTTTTGTAAAAATTTTTCTGGATTGGGTTTTCGAATTAATAGTTGTACACTTGTACATAAAAAATATTTGGTCAAACTGGACTTTGTTTCATACGTTGTAAATATTCCAATTGATTTTATTATTGTTGATAGTTACATTTAGTCGTAAAATTTAAAGTTCATTTTTAATCTTACATTTCTACGTATTGCAATTTACAAGTGGCTGTTTCTGATCAACAATATTCGTGCATAGGATGTCAATGCTATAATAACTCGGCATTAAGGTTCGTTAAAGATAAAACATTAACCATTGTTCAGTATATTTTATATTATTACATATTTTATATATCTATTTATTAAAATAATGGAATAAGATATTAATGTTGAGTGGGGATTATTCTACGAAAAGCAAAGGCTATCTCTTTGACCGAGTTTTATTAAATCCTATTCTACGAAGTAAAGACAAACAAGCTATCGATTCGAGTAAGTATCTTCTTCAAAAAACAACTCATGAGTGTTGTTGTGAATAGGTTTGTAAATTGTAAGGTATCAAAAACCTTTAGAATTTGATGATCATGCCCTCTTCATATTATAATTAAGCTCCCAAAAGACGTGGATTTACTCACAAAAGCATCTTAAATCTTAAGTATTACTTACAATCTAACTACTTGACTACATTGTTCTGTAACGAGTTGCTGGATAAATTAAATGAAGCATAGAACATGTTTTGTTTTGCAGTTTAATTTGTAAAATTTTGGCTTTTTAGCTTAGGGCTACGACTAACTATAGGGTTACGTCACAAACTGGATAAAAAATTTGTTTTGTATGATTTTTTTCTTTTTTTTTTGACACTTTATTGTAGCAATGGCCAATCTTAAAGATAAAGATGCACGACCAAAATGGCTCTTACATTACCAGACAGGACTGCAAAAAATGTTTTAATGAATATGTTTTCGCTTTAGACTATAGTAAAAATGTTGAACCTTCAACATTGCAATGTATTATTAGTCTCCTCATGTACACAGTTCTCTCTGTCATGTCAGATATTCCTGAGACAACTCAATATAATTACGTTCTCAGAGCTAAAAAAAATGCATTAAATCATTTTGCATAATTTCTCAATTACATTTATTTAAGGTAAATAGTAAATTGAACATTATGCATATAATTAGATTATGTGAGTATATAAATGAATGATTGATTACAAGTTACATTGGCTTACAAGCATTGTTAAAGATATATCACAACATGTTCGTTGATGATGAGAGGCTTTTAGATTGTAAAATTAATTGATGCTGGCGAGTAAGAGAATATAAAAGTTAATAGAAGTAAAGGGTCTTTAGGGTGAATGGGAAATGACATGATTTGATTTTGATATCGCCCACCAGCTTGAGCTCGTCATATAAAAGACATACATGACATGACAATGGCAGAAAATAGAATACAATTAATTTACCATCATAACTTCATAGCTTCAAAAAGCTACTACTTGCTCATGCAAATTGAATAATGTCATTGTAATCATTAATTTAAACTCATTAGTTAGACTAGGTCTAGATCTCACTAGAACCAGTAAGTTTTGTCTATGTAAAGTGTGCATTTATTATTAGTTCCATACAATACAATGCCTACTACAACTACAAATATAAAAAAATGAGAGAAATATTCATGAACTTTTTATTGTAATATGGAAATAACGAAATAAGTAAATAATAATCCATTCTTGTAGAAATCCATCATTACTTTCTCGGTTAACGCCAAAGGATATTACACTCTTCTTATGTCTGACTGAAGTTGTCATTCAGCATTTAAAAGAAGTGTATTTAAAATTAAATTGAGTGGTATTTTTAGCACAAGTGTTAACCTCGTTTCATTTAAATGTTTATTTGAATACTACAAACTACTACTGACTACTGTACTGCTGTGTGAGTGAGTGCTGCTTTACTTTTTTATGTATCCTCGTGAGCCGTGTGGGTGATCTAATGCATTTATATTATTCTCTTTTGAATAATTCTCATTTTCCTAACCCTTGTAAATTAATGACCAAACCAAATTTAACGATATGTAGCTTAGTTTATATTTATTGACACGGATAACCTTTCATTTGTCACGAACTTGTTGGTTTTAGACTGCATGTGTAGTTTATAAAACGTGTTACCGTTTTAAGACCAATGTAATTTATAGCATTTACTATTGTTAACCATTTACACCCAAACGTTACTCATATATGTTGCCTGAATAACAATCGTAATCACATTCGGATAAACCATAAATGCTGACCGTAAAACTCCGTAAAAGCGAGAGAATAAACTGAGGTATAAATGTATAAATAGTTAAAATTCACTTGGGAAAGAATTTAGGTTATTCTTGCTTTTTTATCAATTTAGATTATTCCAATGCCACTGAAACGGAATTATTTATACCGACTAGCAAGAACCCAATTTAGGTTTTCAAACGAGTGATATTAAATAATGTACAACCGTAATTCAAAATGAATATCTTTTGTATACTTTCAGACCGTGGGTAATGGAGAGAGCACCAGTAGATGAGGAAGCCCCGAAAGATCCGGGTGCCTCACAAGTGCACCAGACTTTCTCGGAGAAAGACTTTGAAGGTAATTTCTGGATTTTATTCAATTATCCAATATTGGCAAATAAATGACCTGACAAATTTCATAGAAGCTTAGTAAATGAATTTTGTGTACTTGGCATGATTACGCTTGCCCTTGACATAATAATGTACTTGTTACATTAGATTCAATTTATTGCATGACTGCAATCATTGAATACTTGAAGAATGGGAAACACAAACACGCATCGCTTCGAATTAACGACTTGCGACTTGGAATAGACTGAATGAGAAAGATCAAAAGCGTGATAGCTATGGTTCATTCAGCTTTTCTTTTAAAATCACAAGTTTTTTTTTGTCTGCTGAAAAAACTCGTGTTTTTTGTCAAATAGGCTATGGCTAAAAAAGGGTGATGAGGTTATCGATTGATTTTTAGATTAGGTTTGGCAAAAAAACGTGGTATTTCATCTTATCACCCATGATCTCTGAGGCTGACTTGAGTCGGTTTTTATTATGGTGTATTTCCTTTGGCACTTTTTCAAAATCACAAGAGGTTGATCCATTTTGTTGAGTCATTTCGGAAAGGTTTTCTACTTCTTCATCCATACGAGAGTAAATTATCAACTTACCTATACATACTATTATATATGTTTATCTTTAACTTGTTTTGGCTTCAACTTCCGTTCAAATAACTTACTGACGGAACAGAATTCTTTTACGTAAAAAGTAAAAGTCGCGTCTTTATATGTTTGTCTGGAAGAAAAGTAGAGCTAATACTGATTTTATTTAGGTTAATAGTTGTAGGTGGCAATGAATGACCGAATTGCATGACAAATCAGGCTTTCAGGTTCAAATCACGTGTACCATGAACTAGACAGTTACAACGGAAGACGAAGAAAATTAGAAGCGTCAACATGTTTTTATGACAAAACAATACTTGAGATAGGGATATTATATTATCTTTGTAAATATTTTGAACGGTTTATATTTACAATAATAAAGGTTGTATGAAGTTATGAATGAAATCTAAAAATAGATTATATTGTTTTACTGATAAACTTTTAAGCCACTTTACCTGAAAATAAATAATCAATTTTTATTATTTCAATAGATTTCACCAGCAAATGCAACAATAATTGAATTTCACTAATTTAAAGCTAAATTTGCTGTATTGATCAAATAATGCTAAAAGGGGATTAGGGGATAATAGCATAAGCCGCAACCAAATCAATTCTCCAAGGTACAATAAATGTCAGATTTTTGAAAAGCAGTATTGTCTCCCGGATGTTACTGAAAATTTTAGACACTTTAATAAATCCTGACTTAACATAACTCAATAAAAGATGAACATTAGTTTATAAAAGGAAACGAATCCATTAAGAGCTTATTTAAAATTAGACCAACAGCAACAGCCAAAATGCGTCATCGCCATTAAGTTTTACGCAACGGAAAGTTTAGTAGAAAATAGAAGTAGTGCGAATTGTATCCGTTATTACATTACCATTTTTACCATACGATCAATTTCACAAATAACAACATCATGTTTTCAACAACTGTATCATTGTCATTAAATATATAAGTCATATAATGGGCTCTTAAAGGATTTACCTACGAATTTTGGTTTCCAAGATCCATTCAAAAATAGATAATGTATGTGGGTGAAATGCAAAACATCCGCTCTTCGTTAACGTGCTTATAATCATTGTTAGTTGACTTCATATTATGCGTCTCATCTTTGATATAATATGAACATCTACCAATTCAGCCTTTGATATTATACTGGCTAGATTATAATATTAGCATTTGTATTTAATAATACAAGGATTAAAGATATACCTATTATTCTTACAGTGCAATAAATCTTGTCAGATCCGCATATCATCATGAAATAGAGTAAATAAAAACCGAGCAATGCAATGAAGTTAATTTGTGTGCTTGAATTCTAAACTACAATTTGAGTCGATTAAATTTAATATGTAAATGCTTATGTATTAAATACTTCTGTTCTGTTTTCTATTAGGCCACCGAGCTCATACGGTGTTTGTTGGAGTTCATGTTCCTGGACAGGAGCCACCTAATGTACCAGGAGGGCATCGAAAAAGGTCACACCACCGAAGACATCGTCATCATCGCTCAGGGAAAGATGAAAAGGATGATGACCGTCCACGTAATAAAACTGCTTATTTTCTTAGCCACCCCATAATTTTTAAGAACTATTCTCGATTTGTGTACTTAAAGTATGAACATTCAATCTAGTCTTAACTACTTTCTTCTTCTTGCGTCATTCAAAATGGTTTTCTTCGTCAAATAGTATAAATGTCAATCAATTCTTAGTTATTACCGATTTTCCCAGTCCAATATGACCAAGCAGTCAAAGTAAAACCATAATGGTCTGGACTGGACGTGGGAACGGCAGATCGGGAAAATATCCGAAATTTTACGACTTCGCATGGTTTTCTATTAATGTAATTTCTTAAGTACTTAACGTAGGAGACTATACACTTAATCAGAGTATCACTTATTGATTAAAAAGTTTCTACTAGAATGAGTGTATGTACGTTTTCTCTTTTGCTGATGCTAACAATTTTCCAACTGGTCAGGGATAACAAACGCTTGATATCTTAATGAATAAAGCTCCCCATCTAAACGAAGTCAAATATGTAGGTAGTTCAAATCGATGTTAATTAACTACACACTAAAAAATTTCCAAATTTTAATTAAGAAAATATAATATATTAATATAGACTTCTCTTGCTCATCATGCTTACTGAATTTCAAGCAAGAAATAATACCATATTACTTGTTTTCGAGCTGATACATGATACGCAATATCATATGAAATTTTACATTAAACGTGCATTGAAGAAGTAACAAGAGATTAGTTTGAGAATGATCCATTAAGTAGAAGTCATCCATTGTACTAAAGTGTATAAATC
Source organism: Isotoma viridis (assembly GCA_034696425.1). Taxonomy (NCBI): domain Eukaryota; kingdom Metazoa; phylum Arthropoda; class Collembola; order Entomobryomorpha; family Isotomidae; genus Isotoma; species Isotoma viridis. The sequence goes on from JAQGAA010000235.1 coordinate 21,182, forward strand.
CTACGAAATCTACATGCCACGCAAAAGGTATGGCATATTTTATACTTGAGTACACAGATATCCGATAAAAATTGTCTGTGCTCGCTCTTCCAGGAAATAATCGAGGTATTGACCAAATGCATATAACTTAAACAATGTAACTGTTTGCCGAAAATATTCCAAATTGCAATGTTGAGTTAGAATGGATTAAGAGGAATAGATAGAAGAAGCCTTCACATTGAAAGGAAAGATCGAGAGTTTGCTCTGACTTTTATTTTTTGTTTGCTGGAAAGACATCATGAGATGACGTAGCTAGTTTCTGTTCTGGAGCAAGGAACTGGTAGTTGTTATACTAACACGGAGATCGATACGACCCTCGAAGACTTGGCAAGGACATCAGAGAAAGCACAGAGAAAGTGGAAACTCTAGCAAGGCTCTTTCTATCACTATGAAACCACTGCATTGCATGGTTATAAGCAGATCCTCTATCCCACCCAATATAACCAATGTTTCTTTCTACCTTCGCCGATTTCATTTTGATTTTGTATAACAAAAAAGTACCACCATTGTACCTTATTCTTACTACCCACCCATCCGTCCTTAACTGATTATGTAGCTCTTTTCTAAACTTTTCAAGATTTGAATACCTTCGTGTGTATATTTTCTTGCAAAAATTCTAGAAGAGTTATGAATTTAGGAAATTCGATCGGGATTTTTGAGTCCTCATATTTTGCATTCCAATTCCAAACACGTTGCTTTCTATGAACTACATCATTATTGTTACAAAAGACTCAGCCAGAGATATAAACAATTTATGCTCGCTGACCTAGTTTCTCCCAGCACCGAGAACAGAATTCAGAGTATTTGTTATGAAACCAGCGTGAGTTTTAAGAAGTGGGTGTTCACTCTTTCATATTATTACAGAAATATAATAGATAGGGTGGAAAGCAGCCTTAGCTTATATAAAGAGCCCTAAGTAACTTGCTTTAATAATGTAACATTGTATTAAGCAAATACTGAGATTTACGAAACTCCTTTTTCTGACAATTATGCTATCAAATCCTCGACGGATCCATTCTAGGGTACTAAACTACTAAACCATGTCTAAATTGGCCATAATTACTATTACTCGTTGAAACTCGGTACAAACAAACTTCAGAGACTAGAAGTAATACGTATTTAATTAAAGTGAAAGCAACTGAAAAATAAAATTTCGACGTATATTTAGCCCCCACGTATTTTACCGTTCTTTTGAACACATCAAACAGACCTTGGCACCGTTCACCTAATTGACTTAAAAAAGTTACCAGGGTGGTAACAGCACGTGAACTGAAGCATGAAAGTGTGCTGAATGTTTCAAAAGAATCTTTTGCATGATTTCACATATGTTTTAGCGTAACAATTATTAATTGGGTGTTTGTAGGTAGTTGACCTGGTGCTATTACTTGTAATTGATTGTAGGTTATCGAGTTTTTAATTTCCATAAAGTTTAGTCACACTGTCTTTGGCTGTAGAAACATTTTGATCCAAAATCTTTTTTAGCATAATTTTGCAATGGAATCAAAATCCAAAAGAAATATTTACAAATTGAAGAATTAAATTGATCTTACAAAAAAATTAAAAACTGGTTTATCTAAAGTTAATATTATTCATCTCAACTGTCACTGTCAAACTTTAGGAAGTCACTCCTTTCATTTTAATTTTACAATTTTACGTCATGTGATATGTGATCAATTATAAATCAATATTTTGAAATGCATATTTTTAGCTCCGACGACGAGTGGCATGTTGCATTAAATATCACATCGATTTTTTAAGCACTAGCCTAGTAGACTATTGCATGCAAAAAAGGGTAAATATAAATATCACTCGCATCAGCCATTGACCTCAGGTAACTTATTAGCAGTTATTATGTTATTGTCCATTTTTTGGAATTGTTATTAATTTACATGAAAACAAAACATCATGATGACATGCAGTCACAACAGGATTTAAGTAATATTAATTTATTTAATATACCTTTCTATCTAGCTTATGAGACATAGACGAACATCCATTACATTTATTAGACAAAAAATGAACATGCGATATTATAACATGCAAATGAAACCTATGAGTTTCACTGGGCTGGAGAAAGTTCGTAAATCGCGTCATATGGAAATGGTATTTTAGATCTAGTACAAGTATGGTTAGAGTTGTAAGTAAACCTCTGCTTACCAGTAGTTTAATTTTAGGTGTTTTGCATTTTTAATACATTTTTAATACGCTCCAAAACATTTCAAACAGATTGAGTTCTAAAGTAAACAATACACTTTCACTACGACCTCTCGAAAAGCATTGACTGGGAAAATAATAAAAACAGTTGCACCTGAGTAATTCGGGAATGGCTTGTTTGAGAAGAGCAAATAAGAAAACCGAATATAAAAGAAAATCTAATTTTGATCTGGATGGTAAGTTTCAATAATTGTTATCGCGAACGCTGAAAATCTTGTAACTACGTGCACACCAGTGAGGGAAGACCTTAAAGTTTGTACACAAAGCAAAAATAAACGCTGTTAACATAATATTTAAAATTAGGTTCATAATTATCGCTATTATTGGTTTCTGGATACATTGCGGAGTAACAGATTTCAATTTGGTTTTTTTTATTAGTCACCAAAATATTCACAGGCGTCGATCCTCATCTACATACAACATAAAAACTTGATAGTTACCTAGTCTTTGGCAGCGCTGCTTTTAGTAATTTTTACTGACTTCATAAATGAAGAAAATAAGTAAGGTAGCGCAAATGAGTTAGACACAATTTAGTATTTGACTAGATCGTGTATTTATGTTAGGTATAAATAAGTTTGCTTATTAGGGGCAGAAATAAGAGAAAGTAAACTTATAAAAATGAAAGGATCCAGTAACTATACAATCCATTGTAGAAATATGTAAGCTTTAAATTTGAACATGGTTAATGGTTTTATTTTAATTAATTCGCTGCGAAATGATTGTGAATGAATAATTTCATTTAAAATATGTTACATCCGTTATAGGTATTTTATTTGATAATACTTTACTTCTCTTGAGCCATGAAGTTTCCGTAAACCAAGTAGAAATAAATAACACTGAGAGTCTGACCTTCTATTTTCAATGTTATTACAACTTGTAATTGCACATTTAGTCCTTGAACTTTAATCACGCCAAATACAACCTTTCCATTGAGGTTTCTACACTTTAAAGAGTACTAATAATATTCAATCGCCAAGTCAATATGAATATATGTATAAACAGCATATTTTTCAACTTTCATGGAAAACATTAAGAAGGTTGATACTTCAAGAATTAATCATCACAATAAATCTCAACTACAAAAACCTGGCTACATATTCTAACTCTAAACTCAAGGTGAACATAAAAGATGAATATATTACACCAAAACGCATACAAAAATTAATTTCACTCACGAATCATTTATGATAGAATGCATTGCATCTCTAAAAATGTAAAGATGTTTGCTGATGTATGTCGTGGTTTGTGATTCGTTTTATTTTGTCAATGCCGATTGCCCATATAACGTAGCCCTTAAGATGAGCACACATGATTAAGGCTTGTCGTTGTAACTGTTAAATTATATGTGATATTTAAAGTAAAGTAGTAGTGAAGTAGATGAATGATGTCAACATTTTGGTTGAACTTTAACTGTTGTCCTTATAAAGTATTTGTATAATTGAACTTACAAGCACTCGCTACACCTCCCAATATATTGGTTACGGAAACACCTCCAAGACCTCGAGGTCGTTTGCTATCTATATCTCAGGAAGATGGACAAGCATATAGTAAGGAACTTTCTCCGGCCGTCTTCTACCAACTATTGCTTTAATGCCTGTCTTAGACTTGACTATTAACCATTACATTAGTTTCCTAACCCTTTGCAGTAGTTCAGATCAAAAACTTTCTATGTGTTCCCTTGCTTTTTATCATGTCTCGTATACAAGTCCCTTGATAATTTATTTTGTCAATTTATGTAAAATAAAATACTTTGCTGATTTGAAGGTCGTATTTAAAGTATGGACGCAGAACTTTCTATTTTCTCATTAAAACGCAGTTTATATCTTGAAATACTGTTAACTTATAAGCAACAAATTTATGTTTCACATTCCCATAAAAAGTCTTACATATTGCAAAATTTCAATAAAATTGTTATTTTTTGAGTGAAGAAAATTTTCCTGTGTAATGATATACGCACTTCAAAATAGTTTGCTTTAGTATATACTAACTACTTCTATTCGCGCTTATACGCTACATAATTCTTTACAAAATGCATATCGTTTCTAAAAGAAGCACTCAAGAAGTGTATGCTTGATCACGTATCGTTATATTATAAAAAATGGTCCATGTGTAGCTAAATCGTACCCAAAATGTACTTAACTAATTTTTGGGACATGTGTATTCCTCAGATTTTAAAACGCTTTGGAATGACACCTTTATAATAGTTAAACACTATCATATAACCTACAACCCTCGTAGCAAAACAGTAATTCATTAGACATTTTATGCACTTATGACCAAAAAATTCTGCTGTAACTAGAGTCTTAGAAATTGCATTGCAAAAACCGTATAATTTGTTATTTTTTAATTTTTTGAGATCTGATATGAAATGAGAATGTATTCATATCAAGATTTAATGCCGGGCACGGACAATTAAGTCCATGTCACTATCGCCACTAGGTTATTCTACTTAGGCAAACGTATTTAGTTTGGTAAACCTTAGCTTAATAGAAAGAATGATCAGTTGTCACTGTTGTAATCATCCATGAATCGTTACTTATTCTTTATCTTCATGTAATTTCAGTTACTCCTCCAGCGCAAAGGGTGCAGTTCATCTTGGGTGAAGAAGAAGATGATGGATGCCACGAATCTCATCCTCTTTTTTCGGAAATGGAAGAACTTGTTCAGGATGGTGGGGAAATGGAATGGAAAGAGACTGCCAGGTTTGTCAATGATGTCAATGATCTTTATTTTTTGTTTAATGCATAGTTTTGGCTTTAGTACAACGTTCTAGTTTAGCTCCACACAATTCTTCCTCTCGTGAAGGTTATCTATTTAAATATTCAGTTTATAGTTTTCTCTTGTCACTAGTTACAATAAGTACATTTGACATGACCAATGAATAAATGATAACATTGTTTATTCAGATCGTAGTAGGAATCCTTAAGCTTGTGTGAGAGAGAGAGCCATTTAAACTTAGGTTTAGGTTAGGTTTAATAATAGAGCGTGTTTTTTTAATATGCGTCTGCCACAAGTGTAGCTTTTTGTCGGAATGCTTCATTTAAGCTTCTATCAAATCTGTCAGTCATATTAGGTCGAGAATATAATCAATGGGTGAAAGAATTATGATTTAAATTATTGAGCTTCAATGTAGAAACGTACGCCAGGTTATGAAAGATAAACAGTGTAAATGTCATTGATATTTTGACAACACTTTATTTTGCATTGGTATGTTATTTAAGACAGTCTATCCAGTCATTAGAAATTTCATTCACAACTGAATTATACTCGATGAACCTTTGCTTAAGTTAATCCGCTTGATCCAG
>JAQGAA010000236.1:0-26737 GCA_034696425.1 Isotoma viridis
TAAAGATTCATAACTTAAACAAACTTCGCTATTCATCTGTATGGTTTATTTATTAAATTGGAGAAATTCCAATGATTAATTCTTCAAACACTTTGTATACACCAGGGGGGATTATGATTTAGAGGGGTTCTAATTACGGGATTGATTTTTAAGCCTATATTATACGTAAAGTATTCTTCAGAACGAGATTTTAGAAATTCAGATACCTAAGAGCTTAAAATCCTATTTGAGTTGTCTCTGCCTGATCTAGGGTAAAGTTATTTCGAGTGATTTATGGTTTGCATTCATGCATATGAGACTAAAAAACTGTGATTGTGACTTGTGACATAACATGCACTTATTGACAAGTTGGCAAAGTTAAAGTAGTTTTGACTATCATCAGGGCGTCGACATTCACACAAGTTTAAGAAATCTGCTAGCTGCTGATAGATAGATAAACAAAAGTTTTATTATTAGTCTTCACAGATAATCTGCCTTATAACTGCTTGTGATCCCTATGACTTTTGTCAAATGCCAAGTATAATAAGATCTTGGGTTTTTTGTGTATTATTATTATTTGACAAACTCTACTAAGACTTAAGAAAAATCCATAAGAATTCATTTCCGCAGTATTTACAATATTGTCAATGTTTTTGGAATTCTGAGAGTTCAATCAAAAACATTCTATTAGGTGTTTGGTGACAGAACCTTACGCCATTTATCATGTTCTTCAATCATCAAACTAGAATAGAATCTATCAGTGTTTAGAATTATTAGCTCATTGGCTGACATCCTTAACCACCGTGTAGCTGTACACTTTGCTCATACTATAAATGACAATATTAAAATCCAATAGTTTAGGTTAAGTCTTATTTAGTGCATGTACATTTTTTAAAGAGTATTTAGTGCTGGATTAATGCTTTCTCTCGTTATGTTTCGTAATGGAAAAGTAAACAAGAACGTTAAATCTCCATCTTACTCTTATTCTCTTGAATAAAACGTTAATTAAATTAAAGTTTTCAAGTTCAAGCTCATTAACAAAATGTAATTCAATTTGAATCGAGCAACCGTACTACCATTCAGAGCTTTTTCAGGTTTACAATTCAGAAAAAAATCAGTAGTTTAATTAGGCAGAGACAGTCAGCCATAAACCCGTCTGCAGCCTACATACAGGTTTTATCCTCAATAATCAGATTGACTTAATTTTTAGTATAAAACGAAACCTAGCTTCAAAACCAATTCAACCTTGTGGATTTATCATTAAGCCAAGATCGCAATAAAGGCAGTTTTTTAGTCAATTATGTATTTCATCGAAGTAAGCAAGACTGCTTCAACTCTATATACACTAATAAAATAATAAGTATCTGTGATTTTACAAATACGTAGAAAACCAGGATTCATGGGTGGCTTGTGAGTAATAGGAAATCATCGGTTTGTAAACTCAACAACAACGATTTGAAGATTTGGTGATTGGCACTCGTCGCAATAGAAATAAATCTTGTACAAGATAAAGCACCCACCACAATAATTGTATTTAAGCTCTTATGATCCACACTTCTCAATTTTTTTCGAAAAATCATATACGCATTTAGTATTAAGTTTTGAAAAGGGAAAAAGGAAAAATCAAACTAAAGAACTGGTTTGAAAAAGAAATCAGTTGGGAAATTCATGTACGATGGCTATGCAAACAAATGAAGCTCAAGCTGATAAACGCCCCTGCCCCGTCTTAATTTTTGTCATTTAACACATAGCTTATGAACTTGGTCATGATATTGTAGTTAAAACTCAAATAGACATGATTATTTCGATCATCAAATTTACTTGCCAAAAGCTTTGAATTTTACTATATCATTTTGGTTAAAAAGGGAAAACCAATGATGAATTGAGGAGCAATGAGTAATCCATGTCAATTAAGGTGGTGATTCAACTTTTGTACTGAGAAATTAAATACATACTTTGTAATACATAATCCACCAGCCGATCCCTATGTGGCCTGTAGGATATTTAGAACAAACAAACATTTACTGACTTCACACTACTCGTAATAAAAAAAAACCCGAGATTGGAATTCGCGTAGGTTGGATATTTAAGTTGTAAGTCAGGCTTTAACGATTTTGCCTGATCTTGATTCTTGAATCGACTTGCTTATATTTTTGATATAGAAAAGGAGTCAAAAAATGTTTGAATTACTTACATTGTTCACAAAAGACTCGGTCATGTCTTTAAAACATGCGTAAGTACATAAGGTTAAAAAAGCTAGGGTTAAAATGTTAAAGTTTTCGAATACATGAACATCTGTCTGGAATCGAGGAGAAATAATTATAAAGAAGTTTATAAATTCAAATGTGAAAAATGTCGAGGGTTCGAGAATCAAAATGAGTGTTACGAGCAAAGAGTCTGGATTAGTTCTTAAGAGGAATTTGCATTGTGCAGTTTAAAAGAGATGAGGATGGTAAAGCATATGTTGCGGGCTTGCGGGTAGTAGGACGGAACAAAAATATGAAGATGAACCATGTCTAAAGTTTAGATTTCTTCAAATTGCCTAATAAAATGCTACACTTGTTTTAATTTAAAAGAGGCAAAAATCGTGACAAAAATTTCTATTTTTCTTAATTAAACTGCCGATTGTTGAAAGTCAACTTTATTAGCACTAACACCAACGCTCATTTAATTGCATCGCCATCTCGGATGGCGTCTCAATTCTTTCAATGCATCCGCCTCCTTTCTCATAAATTTAAAGAAAAGAATGGAAAACTTGAAAAATGATTTTGCCTTATTTAATCAATTAAACCAGATTATTGACAATTTTGTTAACGTGGGAGACGAGTAAAAGCTATAATATCCACCCATTCAAAATTAACCAGCATGATTTCTCAAATCTAATACTTGTTTTATAATCATGCCCATGTACGAATTGCAAAAATTGCATTATATATGCAATATGCAAAATTTACTCTTGGAAATATACTTTTTTACCAATTTTACAAGACATTTTCACAAGTCTGGTAACAAGGTTTAAGAAAATATGCACAAAAGACAAAAGAAGAGCCGAGCCAAATCTAATTCATTTTTTGTCTGACTTGCTTAGTTGTTTCCGAAAATACTCTTTGTACTTAGAAAAGATACTCAATACGAAGAGATGATACAATGTAAAAGAGTTAATAAAGAAGTGAGTCACATATAATGATACTCATATCATGGTTCAAATGGTATGTCGTATTTTGTAATAGTGGGATGCCAGATGTAAATGATGATAATGTAATATATCACCCGTGTTCGGGCACCCAATAGAATATCCGGGTATCCTTTCTTATTCCAAGTTGCTATAAAACCCTGTTGGTATTGTGGCTTTGTCTCTCATGGTATTCAAGTTATCTTCGAGGAAATCAACACAGACACAAAAAGTCCGTGTTTAAAGCAATTAGCACCCAACCATTACCCTTTCTGTACAAATACAAAGCTACACTTTCAGTTCATCCTCAAACCAGTATTACTAAGTCTGTTCTTTCAACAAGAGTTCATTTGTGTGCAGATTGGATCTTCTTCAGTTTAGCAGTTTCAGCTAGTGAAATACTTTCACGAATATTCTCAACGTTAAAGTTTTAGTGAATTTTTGTAAGTCGGTAATTTAAAGCTTGGGGGATTTTGAAACCTTAAAGATTTGATTGAGGTTTTTGAAATAAGTGATAGATTTACCTTTGATTTTATTGATAAAAATGAGGTTACGGAATTAGGAAGTATAATTTATTTTCAGTTTTCCACTTAAGGCTAAGAATGTGTTTTTGGAAAAAATATCAATTTTAAAGTCCGGTTTTTGCCATATTTGCAATTAGTTTAGTGTTTAGTTTCTTCAAGTTTTTAATGCTTTAAAATCGATTCATTATTTCAGTCATCCAATTATTCTCAATTTGTTTTTATTAATGTTTAACAATCTCAGGAAAAAGTTAAACTGATTTTCAGAAGAGAATTTTAAGCCCTTTAAGTAGTGCTAGAAATAGCTAATACTATCGCCATTCTCGGCCTAACTATTATTACTGCTGGACTTTAAATAGGTTAATATTTTTCATAAGTTAGATCATTAATAACTTTTGCAAATGTGATATTATAGGGCATTTATAAAGCAACTTCATAGTGAAAGCTATATTTCACATTTTGCGGCATAGTGACATTTTTCGAAAACGTTTGCTATTTAATAAAACATTCAAAGCTTATCATCAAAACCCGTATTGTTTTCAGAAACCCATCCAAAATGTCGGAATTCTCATCGTCCACAAAAGCAAGCAGTGTCAGCAGCAGCTCCAAAGTATCAAGCAGTAAGGTATCTTCCTCGTCAACAAAAATAGCTTCTTCCTCATTGTCTTCTTCCGCACTTGGTATCGGCCGAGAAATTTCCTCAGATGTCGACGAACTTCTGGCAGCTTCTGCCTCTGCCCGGGATTCAGCTCGAGGACTTGCTTCAGGTTTAACTGAAAAAATTGGCCGTGGATCTGCTGACCTTGACATTGATGAGTTACTCGCAGGGACATCCCTCGGGGGGTTAAGCACTGCCACTAGTGGAATCAGTAGCAGTAGTAGTGTTAGCAGCAGTAGCAAGAAGATTTCCTCTATTTCTCAATCAAGCATAGAAATCGGAGAAAGCCTTGGTATCAGCAGCAGTAGTGGCAGCGATGGCCCTTCGGTCAAATCAAGTGTCAAGAGCCATAGTACCAGCGTTTCTTCAGCATCCCTGCTATCTCAGAAGCAAAGTTCAGTAGATGGAGAAATTGTTTCCTCTGAGACAATTGCCGAGAGGGCTGACCGAGCTGCAGAAAGTCAGAGGGAGAAAGTCGTTGAGGATGGGAAAGTAGTGGCCCAGTCGGGTTTCAAGACGGAGCAAAGTAGCGCTGCAAAGATGAGGGCCACAAAGGACATGAGCCAACAAGAACTTGATGCTTTTTTCAAACAACCTTCAATCCAAGAACGACCTGTCGAGGCATTGAACTTTGACAAAGATAATAACCTTTTCGAGGTAAAATGAACAGCAACCAGTATGATTTGAACTTCTTCTAAAAGTATGATTTTTAAACGTATGTGAGGTTTTTTCAGTATGCGAATGCCACAAACGGTGATAAAGTGACATAATGAATTATTTAATGTTATATGAATGCAAATGTATTGGCAATACTTTTTGTTCTATCTGTTGTTTTGTTTTAATTGTAATCCTAGCCCATTAATTTAATCTTAGTTACGCTGTTGTTGCTCTATCCTACATTAATTATGCTTTGTGGAACTTAAAGTCAATAATAAAAAACCTTTTAGCTGAGTTTTAGTAAGTAAAATTAATGCAAAATCTTGGTTTTCTTTGGCTTCTTTTCGTAATGCATTTTATTTTTGGCATCTGTTTTACATGCAAATATGTTTTGTTATAACCCGCAAAATGCAGCTTTTATCGTATAGTTTTTACGTAATTACGAAGACTTTATTTTATAGAGCTCTAATTGTAGTTAGTTGAGTTCCTCCGTGTTTAATTTGGGACAATTTCAAGTTGGATGCAGAAGCAAACAATGGTTTCTGGTTTAGACAGCGCGACTAGTTGCATTTGGACATGAACAGTTTGCTAGATGAGTTTTGTTTTTGGATTCATTTACATCAAACCATGTATAAGTTGAAAAAAAATTGGAGTTTCGAAATTCAATGATTTTTGCTTAAACAAAGTTTAAACAATAGAAATAGAAACCCTTATTAAATAATATTATAACATAACAGGAAAGTTTCAATAATACTACTGATTCCGTACTCAATCCACTCTAAATTTTTTATTACATCCGTAAATCCCATTCTCAACGTATGTCTGAATGCTTCTGGAACTTCTCCATTTATTTGAAGAGTTTAGAATAGGCTTTTGTGACTTTCCATCCTTTAAAACATTCTACTTTAAAATGAACCCAATGACATATAAAGTTACTCAACTATTTTTTCTGAAATTAAATTATTTATAGAAGCCTGCTAATAAATAGTTTCACACTCAACTGATGAAATAATTAATACCCCACAGAACATAAATATTATCATTTATACTTTTCTTTTTATCTAACAAAATATCAAGCATCTAAATTTTTGCAAACATTCACAGGTTGTTCATTCAAGCCAACTATTACAGGATAGTTAATTGATAAACTTTCTGTGTCATGATTTTATTTCCACAGATGAAACTGAATGATCTTCCGGAATTCAGCCCACAAGAACTGACTGTGAATATCATTGATGGTGTGATAACAGTAGTTGGAACCCATGAAGAGACAACAGATGATGGTACGTCCAAGCTACATCAATACATCCGAAGATACACTGTACCCAAGGGTCTCAAAACGGATAACGTAGGGTGGAAATTAGAGCCCACAGGAGCCTTAGCAATTTCTGCAGGAGACGGAGTCAAACCAGGTTTGAGCCAAGTTCACCTCGACTGTACTATATTCAAGCCTAGGTCATTCTTCAAGAAAAATGCTCAAAAGTAGTTTTAATATAAGTTAATAAATGTTTAACTTCAAACTGTCTTAGTCTGAATTTGTTTTGAATTCAGGAAGTCTTTGTCTTCTGTCTCAATTTTTTGAAATAATAAATACAAAACTATAGAATTTCGTATGAAATTAATTATTTTCTAAAAACGGGACACACTTTATTACAATTCAATTAAACTTGCATATTTTTTTTTCCATTTATATTAAGTCATAATTTGAAAGATTAATTTGGGCTTATGACTGGCACAAAACTGAATGGTATATGGGGGAACTATTTTTAGCAGAATTAATTAATTTCTGAAGACGAGGACTCGACTTATTTACAGTATTTTAAAGGACTCTGGATTTAATTTTATCACTTGGCATTTTTGTTAATTGTTTCCCTAAATTTTCATTTTAATTGAGGATTTCAGTCTTTTGTTTAGTTAATTCGCTTGGTACTTGACTTGATGTGTATGTATGTATGTATTTTGTATTTATTACGTCAAAAACTTCATGTGTATGTGTAAATGTGAAAAAAGTTATGCTTGTTATTCAATCACCAAGCAGCAGTCAATTAATTATTTTCATAGTTCGACCTAACTCGACAATGCACATAAAACGCTATCAACTGCAATATAATTTGCATTTAATATTTAAGCATTATTGTTGTTGGTTAACTAAACTGGAGTAGGCCAGTACGAATACCAATAAACATTTTGTTTAAAGTTTTAGTAATTTCATATAGTTTAATATTTGATTCTCTAGCTTTTCTGTCTAGTAGGCCGCTAGAGTTGATTTAAAAGTGCAAGTGTCTTCCTATTAAAAACTAACGTGGGTAATAAATAGTTAATGAAATTACGCTAATTAAATAAACAAAAGGTTAGGTAATTAAAAAATTATAATCCTGCCTGAGTCATTTGCATGTCAATAGTTTTGTAAGTAAAGACGTCTCTGAACTCCCCAGCAAAACTCGTTCAGATGAGACTCAAAAACTTGACTGAAATGAGACTCAAAAATCCAAATAACAAATGACAAAATCAAAACAACTCAAGTCAAAACTACACGATTTAGGAAGTGTTTAAACTGCTCTTGTGACCTGTGACCTAATTAAAATAAGATGTTTCATTGGACTAAACTGCTGAAGTCCCTGGAGAAAACGTGAAAGGTGACCGAAGTCCAACCAACACTGTAAACTGTATAATTCTGAATTCACAAGTTTTTAAGAATTTATTGAGTTTTGCTTCAGTTCACAGTTTGATATTCAATTGCATTGTATTTTTGATTTTCCTAACAGACAGAAGCTGTTCTCTGGAATATTTTTCCAAACCGATATTTGCTTCTACTAACCCATCATGGCTACTACTACTCCAAGTCCAAATACAAACGAGACGTGCATTATTTGTTCAAACAACTTGAGGATGAAAAGTGATGCCACTGGTGAAGACGCAGAAAATGTTGGAGTCGAAAATCCCACTGGAAGTACAGTTTCTGAAAACTGCAGTCGGAAGGATGCAGAAGAAGACAATTCGTTATATGAATTTTTTCTCGGGAAGTTTTTAAAATATGAGTTACTCTCAGGAAAAGATGAAGAAGATCTTATGGAATCTAAAAGTTGGAAACATTTTATAAGCTTTTGCCCTTCTTGTTTAGAATGGGTTGTAGAAGCTCGGAAGTTGCATCTTAAAATCACTGAGCTTCAAGAAAAGTTAGAGTCATATAGAAAACTCGTAGAGGATAAGGTTGTAGAGACTTTTAATAAAAAAGAAGCCCAAATTACAACAAATTCTAGTAGTCGCGATGCTATATACAACAACGTAAGGCAGAAAATTTGCAGTAACCATCTTTGGGTGGGATTAGGCTTTACAGGTACGTTTCAAATTATCCTGGAACGGTAGTAGTAGCTTAAAACTCGAATTAGAACCCGGCCACCTCCCTGGTAGTAAGTCCCGTTCCCTCAACTTAGCATGAACATTTTTATGTTAAAATTTAATTTTTTTATCACATAATAAAATGATAAAGTACCCACTAAAACTTAATAAAATCCAGATTCAAATTCGAGTTTTACGAGGTATTAACCTAAATTGTTGAAAGTGATATTAACATAGCCAATTTTGCTCCAGATGGGGAAGAGTCCGGTCCTGCACCGACGGTAGACCCACAACTCCTGCTCATGTCAGAATTTACAGTACCAAACGAAGTCACATTGTTTAAAGATGAACCAGACGACACCAGAAATGAGGAATTTGAAAATAACGAATGGTCTTGTGATTTTAACAACATAGTCATCGAGCCTGATAATGCCTCTGGTCCACAGGCGGAAGATTATTCATTAGGTATTTAAACAGAACTTTTCTGTCAAAGACTTACATTTAGCTGATATAAAATTAAAATAATTTTCAATTTTTGATGGTACAGATACAAAGACATCACAGCGGCGGAAAAGTCGTCGAGGTCGACCAAAAAGTAGGGCTATATCTAGAACTTGCAGGATCTGCCATGTCGTATTTGATATGCCGTCTCAGATGACTAGACATTTTACTGAATGCCATCTTGATATAAATGCCAAAGATGCAGATGGTGATTATCAAAATATTACGGACGATACATACGAAATTGTAGCATATACGCCGGAAGATTTTTCGGATGACAAGCCAAACATGGAAATGGAAAATGAGAATGGTACAATTGAATCTTTAAATTCTTTGGCAGTTATTTTTAGTAAGTATTTTAGTGGCTTTTTGAATTTCATGTGGTTCATCGTTCTTGATTTAGAGCTTGATGCACTTGGAAATTGTACTGATGAGGATTATAACTACGAAAGTAATTTTAGCGAAGATGACGAAATTGAGGAAGACTGGGATGAGAAGAAATTGAAAAAGAAAAGAAAATTTGTATCTGGCTCATCAAAAGAGGTATTCACTCCAGGTTCGGGACCTGGTCGTAAAAAAACAAAAGGTGAATCCAGAACATGCCCAGTGTGTCAAAGGGTATTTGACCGTCCACATCGTATGCGTCGTCATCTCAATTTCCAACATTCTTCTAATTGTAAGAAACAACGACTTGAAGCTCTTCAATCCCATGAAGAACTTGATGTTTCTCTCGATGTGGGAGATGATCAAGCGAACATTAGTACTAACTGTGATCCCTACAAGCGAAACTCATCTAGGAGAGGTCCCAAACAATCTAGTACAGAATCTAGAACTTGTAAAGTCTGTAGCAAAGTTTTTAATAAACCTTCCCGTATGATGCGGCACATGCAATCACGGCATAATGTCGATAAAACTACTAAAATTGATGGCAATCAGGGCGAAGTTGACAAAAAGACTGATCGCCTTGAGACTATTCAAGCAACTGAAATTTTACGAGTTCATGGCGAGGATGGTCAGGAAGTGTCGAATGTAGAGAAAAAAGTCAATGAAAGGGCTCTCACTGATTGTATTCAACCTTCTGAAGGTTTGTCACATTTTGGTTTCAATAGTAAATCTTCAAACTTATACAATTACTAATTGTTAAAAATCAACAAGATTTAAAGAATAGGCATCAGCTATCAATTTTGTAAAATATTAATAGTTTTTTAATTTCTAATTAACTGAAAAACTTAGTGCCGGAAGCGATTGGAAGGCGAAGGAAATTAAAATTAGTGAACTATAAAGTAACGGAAAAGGAAGGAGGGATTGGTGATGCTAATGCAGACTTTCTAGACGATGATCCAATGGATTCTGGGAAGCTTTCTGGAAATGAAGACTGCGACTTTTTATACAGAAGTGGTACTGATGATGAATCTGATACTGACCATAATCATAAACCAACAAAACCGGCGAAGGTCCGAGTTAAGAAAAAATTACACTTAAATGGTAAGAATTCAGACGACATAAGATTCCTACCACGACCAAAATAATTGTGCTAATGTAACTATGTAACCCTTTTTTATTTTAACAGACTCTGAAATGCAAGATTTAATCAATTCATTCGAGTCTCGAATCTGTCCAATATGTAAGAAATTATTTGATGACTCAAAAGGTAAGTTGTATAGGCAAAAATTAGCAATATAGTGTCATAGATGAGAAAGACTTGAACAGAAATACATGACTCATCGAATTGTTTCAGGCGTGGATGAACACTTGAAATCAACTCACGAAAAGTCTGAAAACGAAATCTTTTCTTGTAATATCTGTGGGAAAAGATTCGTCGGTGAAACTAGTCTGAAGTTACATATGAAATGTCACGAAAAGAAAGGACAGATAATTAACAAGAGAAGTTTCAAGTGTTCATTTGAAGGATGTGAGTGGGCTTTCAAAACTGCACGAGATCTAGCAACTCATGAAAATAGGCATACTGGAGTGAAGGATCATCTTTGTTCTTTATGTGGAGCTACATTTGGTCACAGGTCCTCATTTCTTCGACACAAGACCATATGTAACAATACATCTACTCCTTATGTGTGCGAAACTTGTGGCAAAAGGTTCAAGACGCTGAAATATCTGGATCAGCATTTAAGCAGCAAATTTCATGGAGGTCCTGGTAATAAAAGCCAGCATCGAAGGAAAGGAGATCTCACTACAAATAACAACGAAGTTCTAAATGAATCTACGGAGGCAGAAGACCATCAATTAATGGAAATGAATGTACTAACTGTTAACGAAATATCCTAATACCATACCATAGGACGTGAATTCCGAGCGTGTTTTCTACTTGACTTCCAGTAGGACTAATTTAATCATGTTAAACTTCCACTAATTACCCTTTATACAGATTACCTATTTTTTAGATACAAAACTTGTTTTATAATCCGAACTTCCGAACACTTTACCACCAAACAACCATAAAATAATGCGGGCAATCCACTCAGAGACATACAATAGTAGACATGAATTAGTCCATTGAAATGTTGTATTGTCAATTACCAATAACCGTAAAATCTGTATTCGTCAGATGCAATGAGTAGAAAATGAAAACATTTTAATATTTTAAAACCAGAAAATTTATTAAAAAATTATCCACCAAAAAATAAATTCACAAAAAATAAACATATTTTGTGCAGTTGCACGACTACATCCATGATTGACTACACGCTGCGGTTTTATTAATAATCGTTTAAACCAAGGAGATGCTATTAAGTAATTCTTAAAGCTCATCAATACTATGACACTTATGTTACTTTTCTGGCATTGCATGTGTTTGAAAACGGAATCCTACCCACAGCATTATCTGCTCAAATAAAGGAAGTCCTGCTATGTAATGGACTACATAGTAATAACCGTCTTTATTCGACCTTATTGATACTGCTATGATCTCCTACGGTATTTATTTTATAGTTCGAGCTTAATCACTAGAGTTAACATATGCGACAATATTTTTTCTTTGAGTTTCAATATTTTTTTACCATAAATACTACATGTCAGTTTCTATTTCATCAGTCATTCGTTACAAAAAAACAGCGTTCTCCACACCTGCAGCTTTCGACGGTCTGAAATTACAAAGGACATAAATTATTTTTCACAAATAAACCGCTACAATTCCGTAAACATTTTTATAATTAGAACTCTTTTACCTTTAGTAAATGCCATCGGTTTTTCGATCACAAAATGTATTATCAAACCTCTTATGGTTCTCCTTGAACGCAGACAAACGAGATACACTCTTTTAACCTAACGCTATTTTGCGACATGACTACGTTTACAGGAACAACTATTTGTCCATTGAAATTGATACGGTTGCTAGAAGTACAGTAATCTGTTAATTGTGAAAATTAAAATTAGCAAGGCTGTGGTGAAAATCGAAATGAGCAAATTGACAAAACATAAATTATTTAACAAAAAACTTACGTCATCGGGTTTGCCACCTATAATGAAAAAACATACAAGAACAATTTTTGTCTATAAAATCTCTTTTTAATTTGGAAATATAATTAGAAGTGAAAATAATAAAAACCGTCCTTACCAATAGCATTTATTCCATTTTGTTGAGCATTTCTTGCAAATGGCGACATATACTTGGAGTCGAAGGCTATAGTGCGGGCCATGAGGACGATTGCATTTGCAGCAGTTTGGAGATGTAGAGGATCTTTTTCTCCTTGAATCTGGCAATGAAAAGACCGTTATCGTGAGTTATAGCAACTTCAACTTATTTTAAAACAAAAGCATTTGTATTCCGAGTCGAGTTAAATATTCGAAACCCACCTTAATTAATTCAGCGACTAGCATACTCTCTGGAAGATTGTCAAAGACTCCGTCCGTGGCCAGAAGGATCACATCCCCATCTTTCACTGCAAGCTGGGATAGGTCAGCTGAATCAGGGCTATAAATTCATTTAAAAAATCAACTGATCACATTGATGGCAAAATGGTAGATTCACGATCAACATAGAATCCTCATTAGTTGTATAGTCTTATAAAATTGAGTATTTCCTGCATGAAAAAAACGCAGAAGAGAGAAATACTGGTACTCGAGTATTAAGTATCTTCGAAAGGTCACGGGTCACGGTGTTTCTCTATCAACGACTTTACATTCGCATTCTCTAAATTAGTACAAAGGTACTAATTTAGAGGTACTATCTCTAACAAGGTACAAGAGTGTTGTCTGCTCTCGAAAGGAATTTGATTTCCCTATCGTCGCAGTCTCGAAAGGATTTCATTTCGCTATACCTATCGTCGAACGCAAGGTTTCGATAACGAAAGGATTCTGATAAGCCTATTATTGTCGCAGTCTCGCTCACAAAAGGTTTCTGACACGCATATTATCGTTGCAGTCTCCACAGGGTTTCGCTATCTGTATCATCGCAGTAATAGTAGTGGTTGTTGATAGCTTTATGGGTTGTTGATACAAAAAGAACTTCGCTATCCCTATCATCGCAGTAATAGTAGTGGTTGGTGCTCTCGAAAGAACTTCGCTATCCGTATCATTACAGTAATAGTAGTGGTTGATGCTCTCGAAAGAACTTCGCTATCCGTATCATCACAGTAATAGTAGTGGTTGGTGCTCTCCAAGGACTTTGCTAAATCCATATCGTCCAAAATTAGGAGTAATTGGATGGTGGTGCTCTCCAAGGACTTTGCTAAATCCATATCGTCCAAAATTAGGAGTTATTGGATGGTGGTGCTCTCCAAGGACTTTGCTAAATCCATATCGTCCAAAATTAGGAGTGATTGGATGGTGGTGCTCTCAAAGGACGTCACTAAATCCATATCGTCCCAGTGCAGTCCAGTGATAGTAGTGGTTGGCGGTTGGAATGCCGCTGAAGCCGTACCATTTCAGTCCAAAAATAGGAGTGGTGTGTGCTCTTGAAAGGATTCCCCTATACCTATCGACACAGTAGTGGTTTGCACTCTCAAAAGATTCCATTGGCACTCGCGGCAGGATTTTGCAAAATCCATATCGTCGCAGACCAGTGAGATCCTTCTGTTTATTAATTTATTATTAAAAAGAGCCAGTAGCCCCTTGGTCACCAACCAGCCCGACGGCAAAATCCGGACACTGTAGCAGACTTTGCAGTTGTTGGACATCCTTAGTCGTATACTCCGAAGTCACTTTAGCACGACCGCAGTCTGGGGACATTGTCAGTGCAAATATTGTAATAGCTCGATAGGACTAGGCGTATGTATAATGTATATATATATATCTATGGGTTGGAGTTGGACATTAGAAAAACGAGCAAGCAAGCTCAACACTCCTTCAGAAGTCAAAAGTGGGGAGGAACAGAGGAATATTTAATCCTGATTCATTGAATCAAGATACGGAGTCACAGCAGCAGGTTATGTTTGGTCGTGGTCGTGGAAAGCGAGTATCTTTAACCACTGTTCCAGAAAGTGGCGTCTCGTAACAGTAGTAAAACTGAAGAACATGCCCTGCGGCTTAACGGCATCTCATCTCAACAGATGAATAAACGAAAAGATCAACCTCTAGACCTAATGCAACTTAACGGAGTAATGCAATGAAGTATGTCTAGAGGTTGGTCTTTTTTTCCTTGGTTTGTTAAGACATTTAAACCGCAGGCAAGTTCTTCGGTAAGACTAGGAGACTAGGACTAGGACCCATTATGACGTGACGCTATTTCCCGGAACAAGTAGATGTAGAATGAAGACACTTTCTTTCTACTACCACGAGCATGACTAGAAATGTCTTGCTGCTGTGGCTCTGTTTGCTAATCCGATGAATCAGGATTACATTATCCTCGGCCTCTTCCAACTATGACGGAATGACGGAATTCATGGCTTGCTCTTCTTTTCCAATGTCATACATACGAGTCCTGTCTCCCCTCGAGTTGTTGCCATATTTGTACTGTTACTGTTAATTATGTCTATCTTGCCATAACTCCCTTTGAAGTCTGTTTAAGCAAATAATTATATCAATAAAATAATTAATTTGCACAAGAAATCGAATGCATTTAAAGCCATAAGAAATTTATAAGACTACTTCAATCACTCTTTAACCCTACTAACTAACTAACTGCTACTATTCTATTGCTGCGCCGATAGCGATAGGGACAGCGAAATAATTCGAAGAGCAACATAATACTTTGTAATAGGAAACTGGAAACCCTATAATTAATCAAATACCTGTCACATAGCCCATTTTCACCAGGAGGTGGACAAGCTAACTGGAAAGGTGTGTTAAACCCGTGCGTCTGCTCCTTAGACCTATGGACGATTTCTCCATCACGAAGAACAACAAATCCGGAATCACCGAGATTGGCACAGTACAGAATCGCATCCGGACGACTTAAAACAACCACACAGGCAGTACTGCTTCCTATATCACAAAAGACACTTTTGTGTTTTTAAAGTTCAATTTTTATTTTCTGAAATATTGACATAAATAGATTAGATTTGTACCTTTTACTTGCTTGAGGCGCTTTAGATTACTGTATCCGTTTTTAAGTAATCCAGCAGGCTTTGACGGTACAAATAAACCACTTTCAACAAGTCGCTCACAGGCTTGCATCAAGGAAAACGAAAATTCGCCAGGGTCAAGCCCATAGTTTCGCCAGCCACCGACTCCATCTGCGACACCTGCAATCATTTTAATAAATAAATACATAAATTGTCAAGCTATGTATTTAATAAAGATAATGTTTTAAGTTTTAATAAACATTTGACTATATAAAGGTGTTGACTCTTGATTGTATTAAAATTGTTTATTTTGCGATCATACTTAATGTCAAATGTGTAGTAGTCTCACAACTCTCACTCTCACATTGCTCTTGAACGGAATTGGTAGGTACTTACCGATTACATCTGCAGTCTTGGTTCGGGCAATAAACCACGCATCATCACCAAACTGCCCCTTGCGAAAAGTAGAGGAGGCAAAATCCTTAGGTAACCCTGAGACGACGGAAACGAAACCAGGGCCTAAGTGAAAGTCCTGCCATTTACTGTGTAGTGTTCTACAAATATTCGAAGTTGTACTCATACGGGCGATTTCATTTCTAGTTTTCTTTTCAACAGAATTTTCATCAAATAGAGATTCTTCTTCTGTCGGCGAGGGCGTGGATGTGGATACTGATGAATGTACTTTGATTCCTGTGGAGAAGTGCCTTCTGAGATACCGTTCTGTTGGAGCTGCTGCAGTAATATAATGATCTCCTAATGTTGTATGAAACCCGGTGACACAAATCCGGGTCACTATACGTCCTAACCATGTCACACAGCTCATATCCGGTTTTTTAGTGTTCCAATTCTTTGTTCTTTCCTTCTTACTTTTCTATCGGCAGTCTTTGTTTTTGTATTTTTAGTTTCGTATGAGTATAAAAAACGGATGAAGTTTTTAGATGTTAAAGATTTGCTGGAAGAAATGTCCTTCCTCGCTTGAATTTAGAATTTTGGAAGGGTCAAGTCTAACTTTTGTAGTAGTTAGCATCAGCACTCTGTTCAGCAATTAGCAGTCAGCAGTTGTATGTATACCTTCCTATTTCGTATTGGTTTTTAATAATTCACTATTCCTCAGCACACTGTCAACAGTATTGTCGTATTATATTGTGTTTATGTATTGTATTTATTGCATATTAGAGATTCAATATTCTGCGTTAAGCCCTTGTCCTCACACAATTTTATGATTAAAAATAAAACTGCATTGTGGTTGGGCTTCGTTTTCTTGTAGTTGATTCTGGAGTTTCGGTCAGTCAGAAATGTTATTATCTGATGTCATTATGAATTTACATTATTAACATTTATTAACCAAGCCAGCCAACGTTTAACATCAAACATGGAGCATCACTACATCAGATTGATCAGATCACGTTCGCTTTTACCTGTGAATTAATTTTGAATTTAAAGATGAGACTTAAAATACTTGTTACTTTCATTCATTAGTAGGTGCATACTATCAACTATGAACTACAAACTATGCATCATATACATATTGCTTTCACACAATATGCATTCTACAACTTCAATATGCAGCTCAGAGAGTTGAAAGTTGAAAGTGTAAGCTGTAGCAGAGTGCAGAGACTCTGGTACGCTACAGCTCTTTACTACAGTGTGCTGGATCATTCCACATTAATTATCAATATCAATTATCAATTAACAATTTCAAATGTATGCATTCACATTTGCACCTACCTTCAACCTTTGACCTTCAACCTTTGACCTTACCTTGCTTTGCTGACCGCGATCCTCATATATTGTTGATTGTATATACACTTCCAACTTGTTGCTTGTCATCAGCAGTCCTGTCAGTCCACTTCACAGACAGTCAGTGTGTGTCGGTGTTTGCAGTCAATCCAGTTTTTAGTTAGATTCTTAATACAATCCACAATCAATCAATCATCAAATTCCTTACTTTGCTGGCAGTGTGTTGTGTGTTGTGCTTGTGACGAAAAAGCGTCACGCTGGCCGCGAATATTGTCAATTGTAGCAGTGAATACACTTCACACTTTCAGAAAACGAACACAATTATGTAGTAATGAATAATTTTACATAATGAGAGTGCATTTAAATTATTCGCAACTCTCGAGGTCAAAGTCCAATTCTTGATTTTTTACTTTAGGAATATCTAGAAAGTCAAAAGTCCGATTGTGGATTGTGGATTGCCGATTTTGCAACTTGGCATGAATAAATAACCCCTAAATCTGATATTTCCTTTACTAACAGCAACTTAAGACTATGACCCGGGTCAGAAGCCACTAGACTAGATAATTTTATCCTGTTTCCGGTCTTTTTTAAAATTTATTTACATTAGTTTTTGACCCAATTTCCATTAACACATTTCAGATTTGAAAACACCACCAAGTGGCAAAAATCACGTTGCCCTTCTGGCAAGGCAAGTCTACTGGGTCGTGCATGAACTGCCACTGCCGTTTCAATAAAAACAACTACACAGATAGAGGAATGTCGGAATTTATGGAAGAGCCTCCACAGATAGTCACCACGTGGGTTCTTTGTTTATTGTACAACGCAGTCTATAGAAGAGATTAGATTGTTTGAGACAGCGAGGCCGAGAGGGGCAAACTCATCTGTTCTGTGTTGTTGTTGGTTTAGTTTGTAGTTTATAAGATAGTAAAATTAGCTTAGATTAGATGGATTGAATTTGTGGCTGCTGCATGCTGCTTGGTTTCTTGGCTGAATGCCTGCAGTGCAGGTGCAGACTGAAAGACTGAATTGAATGTGGAATGTTTACATAAGGAAAGTGTAAAGTGACAGTGCAGTGAAAAGCCGGTCAAATGTCAAATGATCATAGGTTCTAAAAGGTATTAAAAATTTACAGACAGTTCAGACAGAGCACAGAGAGACTGCAGCTGGAGGACTAGGCCCGCTGGTAGAATAGGAAGAGCAGCGCAGCGCAGCGTTGAGCGTGGAGGTCTGTTTAGTTGGAGGTTGCAGTTTGGAAGGGTGAAGGGTGGACTGAGTGTTGACTGTAACTGTAAGTAAAACATAACAACAATTGCAACAGACAAACAATAATACCCCATATCAATATGCACTTTGCATTTTACATTTTCATTAATTTGTACTGGATTTTTTTTTTAATTAGGTCTTAATACATAAAATGGAGATGGAGATGGAACGAAACGATGGAAAGGATTTGGGTGGTGTTGATGGTTGTGGCGATTTTGCTGACCCTTTTAAGCCTTCAGACAGTACAGCCTTGGACTCTGGAATTAGCGAATCAAATGCTGTGGTCTCACAAAGCATACCTGGAAGTTCGAAAAGCCCCCGGGCCGGAAATCAAGAAATGATGGAGTCGGAGGAACCTGATTTTGTAGAAAATGCCCTGCAAAAATTACTTAGCAATGAATTGGTCAGTTTGTTTTAGAATTTTTCTTATCTTGTCCATATTCTTTAAGTCTTATGATTTTGGGCTTTTTTGAATTCTAAAAACTTATTTTAAAATTTAGGTCGCAAGAAAAATTGCAGCGTATTTGACTCTTGCTGACATGAAAGCTGTAAGCGAAGTTTCCAAAGGATTCTGTGGAATGATACGAAGTACTCAACAGTTCAGCGATAGCGCAATGCTCCTTATTTCCAAAGAGACAGTTAATTTGAAGTACTTCCTCGTAGACTCTACTTATTCCTGGAAAGTAGCTCAGGTAGATCTCAGTCTACCTGTGGAAGTCTTGGATATAATACAACACATTTTAGAGAATGTTCATACTCTTCAACTTCGTTTCACCAGAACTGATCAACACGTAGAAGAAAAGGATCTCAACAAGTTCCTTGTGAATATTATTATTCATTCGCCAAATCTTGAGCACCTAGAAATTGAGTCTGGAATTTTTGAACGAGTCCTTCTCGATGTATTCTCAGATGTCCAAGTTCAGGCAGCATTTCGTCGTCTTAAAACGTTGAAAATCTGCAGTTGGAGCGTGATAAACAATTCCACATACTATATCGATGGGATGGAAGGAGATCAGGGAGCATTCCCAAGAAACTTCTTACAACTCTCTGAAATCCCAGAAATGAAGCTTGAATGTTTCAAAATGGCCAAAATAAGCACCCTTTCGGGAAGTGAGACTGATCACGTATCTTTCATTCCACGAGTTATCTTTGCCAACTCGGATACATTAAAAGAACTTGGACTTCACTTAGATGTTTGGAAGTTGGATGATATGAAAACTATTCTTTGTCCACGTTTAAAAATTATTAGCATTACAGCTAACGAAGAGAATGCAGCTATTGTGATTGCATTTTTGAACAATCAGCCGATGCTAGAAGAACTTGATATAGACATCAGAGGTGGATTTCCGCGAGACGTTCTTTCAGTTATTCAGGGGAAATGCTCTAAATTGAAAAAGCTCCATATCAAAGCTAAGCACTTCTCAAATGTGTCCGAAACTGTTGATTGGAATTTTTTGAAGGGAATGCAGTATCTGAAGGACTTTAGTGTCTTCAAGCCCTACAGCCCTCATCAGGAAGTGGAAAAGTATGGTCTTGGAGCCGAATTTCTTTCCGTCCTTCCGGCAGAAACAGTTAAAAAGATAGAGCTTCGGGGATTGAGATTTTGGATTCAAAATACTTTGGCTGATGATTATGAAGTCCAAGACCTGGAAATGCCTCAGAGAATAGAATTACTCAATCAATTTCAAAACCTCACAGAACTTAGACTCACTAGATCTGAGTATTCTGTGATTAATGACGATCTCATGCAAAATATAATCAGGGAAATAAAGCAGTTGAGAGTTTTGGAATTTTCACATTGCTTTGCACTGACTGACTTTGGTTTGACTGGATTAACTGAGGAGGGAGAGCAAATTGGGGTTTCTTTGAAAGACCTAAAGTGTATGTACCCAGGTTTTTAACTATTGAAGTAACAAATTAACTAACTTTAACTTAATATTTCTTATGATTCATATATTCATAGGCTTGACTCGTCTCCAAATCCGAGCGTGCCAAAATATCACAACTGATGGAATACTCCAAGCAGTTGCATTTCCTTATTTGCAAAGTCTTGACTATTTAACTGTCATTGCGGTATGGAACTAAATGCTACCATTCTTACAAAATTTCCGAATTTGAGTTTGAATGTAAACGTTTTTTTATAGGTCTCTAAGGCGTTCTTACTTCAAATTGCTAAGCAAAATCCAAGTTTGGAATGCTTATCGGTTTTTCTTTCTGAGCTAGAAGATATTCAAGAAATCAAGGGGGAAATTAAAACTGTTAATCGTCGTCTTTGGAAATTCATTAACCTGGTAAGTCTAAAGAGCTTTCTTTAGTTTTTAATTATTTAAAAAATAGTACAGTATGGCTTTACTGATTCCCTGTAAAAATTTACGTATTTTTTTTAGAATGAACCGGATTGGGTAGAAAATGATTCGGACTCTGATGCGGACTCAATTCATTTCGGGTTTGATGAATATGACAGTGATATCAGTGGGGGTGGTTACCCGGCTGAAATGGATCATGATTATGAATTTGATGATGTAACTGATGATTACGAATCCGAAGGCTGTGATAGTGATGGTGAGTTGTATTATTAAAAAGTGGGAAATGACATCCAAAAATAATTAAAACTTGCACACTTTCGAGAGAAAAAGACTGCAGTTAATCGTACCAGTAAAAGAAAATGACCTGTGTTTCTAAACAAATGAAAAAAACTTTTGATTTCATATCAATAGCTTGTCTTTGTCGTGCTGACTTTTGTTGATTTTAGTGACGGCACTTTGCTAATTAAATGAATTTAATAATTGTTAAAATCCTTGCTAACCTAATTCATACTGGATAAAAATGTTTTGATTGATTGTACCTCTGTAGTCTTTTGGTATCGTATTTCTAGTACTGGGTGCTTTAAAATGTTTTGTTGATGATATCAAAGTACAACTTGTAATAATAAGAATGAATTAAGTTCAAATAAGTTAAGCAGATCTTGTTTTGATACTATTTGTGGTTTGTATCAAGGTAAATGCTGGTACATAGTAATGAACTTAAGTAAGCTAATTGATAGAGTTTACTGTGTCAGCTTTACATATAGCATAAATAAAATAAAATTGAACCAATCGAATATTTTGTATATTAAACTACAAATACAAACACTAATAAATATAACATTGTTATTTAATGGTAAGTTGTTTGAGATGAAATTTGAAAATAAAGTGTTGTTTGATGAATTTTTGGCTAATAATAATTAACATATCGTTTAGACAAATGTAATTCATTTTATTTTTACTTGTTGTATAAATACTTTCACCGTTTCTTGCAGTTTTTGCAAGTCCTGAAAGTGGCTAAATATCACTCGAGAGTAGTCCCATTCACATAATATAATATACAACTTGAGATTGATTAATATTAAAATTATAATATTATCTGTATAGGAAGAAATTAAATTATAAAAAACATTTTAGAATAATGTAATCACTTTATTCTGCAGTATCTGTAGATAATAATAACTTGGTACGATATTAATGGGGCTGATGCGACTTTTATTTTAGTAAATAATCTAATTTTAATTTGATCAGCAAATATCAATATACGAAATAGTAAACTCATGACTAAACATTATCATAATATAATTATAAACTTGAAGATACACTCGAGTGGCTCGGTTGGGGTTAAGTTGACAGAGCTTAATATTAAACTGACCTTACGAGATTCTCTAAATCTACTTTTATTGTATGTCCAGCCGTTGATCAAGTTTAATTCTCTCTCGTAGAAGCTTATAACATCTAGCATGTGTAACTTCAAAATTATTGACTTGTTTTTTAATTCTAAACCAGTTTTTTGCGAAGTGTCTACTCTTTACGTGCAATACTGTATAGATAGTTAAAGTTAAAAGTTTATATTATTTGCTGATGAGTAGACTTTTTTTATTTCAAGTATAACTACATTTAATTGCCAATTGATTCAGTCTGCTCTGCATTCTCGTTAAATTTGAGGTTAGGGCTAATGTTAGTTATTTTTATTACTTAACTCTTAAAAAGTAAATATTTGGTCCATTATTTACACTTTCTTAAGGAAGACATAATAAACAAGAGGACAAGAAATCATTCCATGAATTTAGAAAGTCGATATAAAAGTGGATTAAGAGTATACATATAGATAATCTTATGTGGACAAATTAAAGATATTTAAGGATTTGATAAGAATTAAAAGGGTTTGATCTGACCATCCTCCTATGAATCATTATTCATTATCTAATAATCCTTTCAAGAATTTAAGTTAAGAGTTAAGCTTTGAAGAACAAAGATCCAGTTCATGAGTTGTATTGAGAAAGACATTGAACTAAAACCCATTCTATAATGAATGAGCAAGTCCGTGCAATTTTTTTTCCTTAAAAAAACTATTTCATCGACCTTTTCCTTGACTTGACTCTCAGTCTGTCTAAAATTGTGAATTGCGTGTTATAAAAGTGCTGCTGAATAAATCCCCAGAAATGTACTGGGTTTTTGTATAATAAAGTTACACAACATGGTATGACGTGAAAAGAATATCGGACCACCACAAACCTTCGTTTTAGGATTTGATTAAATACGCAGAATTTAATTTAATCGATTGGATACTCTTGAATAGAAGTTCTTTAGATTTTTAAGTGGTGTAGATGTTCTAAAGCTTCATTATTTTTAAGACTTCAATTTATAAAGATTTATCGGAAGTAAATCTCCTTGCCAGGTGCTACAAAAATCTGTTTTAATCTTTTAATCTTGTAATAAAGAAGATTAAAAATAAGAGAGTTTAATTCGGGTAATTTTTTACTTTCTTGCGAGTAATGGCAAATCCCTGTCCCTGACCTAGTCACCAATTAAAAAAGTTAATTGAGGTTATCTTAATTCTTAACAAATTAAAGTCTACAATGGATAAGTTGAAAATAGTTTATATAATATTGTTCAGTATTAGCTTCCTTGTTAGTAATGTCAAAGTGTCCAGTGCAATCCATCCGGTTATTTTAGGTAAGTCATAATGTTCTTTAAAGTGTTTAAAGGTTTTTGAATATTTTTAAAGGATTAATTGGCTATTTAAAACTTTATGGTTTAACAGTGCCAGGGGATGGAGGAAGTCAGCTAGAAGCAAAATTAGATAAGCCATCAGTCGTGCATTACATATGTAGTAAGAAAACCGATGACTTTTTTAACATTTGGTTGAATATGGAACTCCTCGTTTATGGTGTTATCGATTGCTTTGTAAGTACAAATTTTCAAAAATAACAGTAAATGTCTCTATGTATTGCTTATGAAATGAAGGCTTTATTTTGAACATGTGTATTTGAGTATTATAACAAAAAAGAATTTGCCATACAAAATGGAATCGTCTTATTTCATATTTGGTTTTGATTTTTGATAGTATTGGGATTTTATTATATTTAGATTGATAATGTTCGACTCGTTTACAATCATACAACAAGGACGACAGAAAATAGCCCAGGAGTTGAAATAAGAGTCCCTGGATTCGGAAATACGACTACAGTGGAATTCCTTGATCCTTCCGAAGCCTCGCCGGGGTTGTATTTCAAAAACATTGGTAATTTTATCAAACTTAAGTCGATATATATTTTTGTAAACTGTTGTCGCTTGGAACAGAAGAAAGCTTTGTTCAAGAAATACTTTATCATTTTTGATAAATACTTTTAGTCTGTGTCTGTATTTGTATGTTTTTTTGTTTACTTTGTAGTTGATCAGTCATTGATTCCCTTGGGATATTCAAGAGATCGTGATATCAGAGGAGCTCCATATGATTTTAGAAAAGCTCCTAATGAAATGCAAGGTTGGATGAAAGATTTCAAAAATCTTGTAGAGAGTTCGTTTGTTGGAGGAGGAAACACTTCTGTGATATTAATTAGTCATTCTATGGGAGGACCTACTGCTCTCTACTTTTTACATCTAATGTCACAAAAATGGAAGACGAAGTATATTCGGGTATGTTTTCTTATTTTAATGAAATAAATGGACATAAGAGTGATAATAGTAATATAAATATAATTAGTATAATATCAACGTGAATATGATGTTATCTTTATTTGTTTAAATCAAATGATTTTATTTCTATTTTTAGGCTCTGATCTCTCTAGCAGCACCTTGGGGAGGCTCAGTAAAAGCATGGAAAGTTTTTGCTGCTGGTAAGGATTATAAACATTCGAATTATTATTATTATTGTTGTGATTTCATTTAGATAATTTTCAGACGTGGGGTTTTTAGTGATGGACGAATACCGATGTTTGTAACTTTACTTAAAATGTTGTTGACTTTAGGTGACGACCTTGGTGTCTACGTCCTTCCAGCCCATACATTAAGAGGAATGCAAAGAACATCCCCATCCACTGCATTCCTCCTTCCATCAAGATTATTCTGGAATGACGATGAAATCATAGTCTCTTGTCCTGGGAAAGGGAACTACACTGTGAATGACTACGAAAAGTTTTTTAATGATATGGAGTATCCTGTTGGATACGAAATGAGTAAAGATACTGGGAACCTCCTGGGTAATCTCGAAGCGCCTGGGATTGAGGTTCATTGTCTACATGGGCAAGGAGTGTCGACGGTTGAAACGTGCGTTTCATTTGTATTTTTAATGATTGTCAGGGTCTTTTTAGAATACCAAAGACATGAAAGAGTCACATTATTTCATGTATTTCTTCTAATAATACTTCAAATAGGTTAGAGCAGTAATTGATTTTATTGTATATTTCAGTATGAGTTACAAAGAAGAAAAACATTTCCCAGACAGTCCAGTCCTACAATATGGCAATGGAGATGGAACAGTTAATATCCGAAGTCTTCGAGGATGCTTAAGATGGTCTTCATCGAAAAACAAGAAACTAAAAATGACAAGTTTTAAACAAAAATACAGGAAGAAATATAATTACAAAGGTATAGCGGAAATAATAATAGGAAAAAAAGGAGAGGAAGTGTACCACAAGGAATTCTCAGGAGTTGATCACATGGAAATCTTGAGGGACAAGGGTGTGATTGCTTACATTCGGGATGCAGTCGGTCGAATAAATTCGGAATGAATGGAACGTGTTCGGTAGTTTAAATTCATGACGAAAACTACTAATTGATATTAAGAAATATTAATAGTAATTCCCATGAACAGAGTTGACCTTTATAGTTCAAGTTTCGTTATTGTTTTGCTTGTAGGCTCAAATATCGTAGACATGATTAAAGCCAAAGTTAGTATAAAAAGCTGTAGTAGTAAACAAACCTTCTACATTCTCATTTTTTATATGGTGCTACGATTGTACCATATCGCTTGAATATGAATACTTATATATATGAAGTTATCGAATTATTAATTTTTTAATGTTTCATCTTTATCATTGAGATACAAAAGTGAAAAGGCGATTATACTCTAATGTCGATGTTACTTTGAACCCTGTCTCATAAGATTGTTATGTTTACTCTCACGAAGAAACCAACTAAGCTCTGCTTATGATTAACTAAGTGAATTTTGTACTTAACCATGACTTTCGATAACGTAAATCGAAAATGTGTAAAAATGTAACATGTGCACAAATCCTGATCCCACATCCTGTAAAATACTTTTTACTATCGTTAATATTTATTATCAATGTACCTCCGTATGAATGGTCGGTCGCTTAAGTGTATGTGTTTGTCAAAGGTTATCTTAAAATGAATGAAAATAATTTTTATCTCAAACTTTATGCTTGATATGTGTACCTTTTATTTAATTGTACTTGTTTTTGTGATTATTTTATTGTGATTTAATTTCGTGTTGTCTCATTGTAAGTATAAGTAAGTTCAGGAACGAACTCATTTAAAAGTGTTGACAATTGTTTTTTAGTCTTTCAATTGATGTGCTGGATATGTTCTTGTCAGATGGAGAAGCATTTTGTTTCATGATAAAATAGCAATAATAAATACACAGTGTGATATATAGGTATAGTTGTTATGTTTTTTTTTTAAATTGCCTATGTTGAACTTGGGAAGTATGACATTTCATATATGAATAAAATAATTGATTTTTAAAATCCTTATGGATTAGATTCAATGAAAGGGATTGATTCATTTTCAAGAAAAGGCGGAAGTAGCATGAACAGAACTCATCACTTTAACTTGTAACTAGTCATGTCAAAGCTAACGCAGTGAAGATTATTTTATTGAATCAACATTAACAATCGTTGGTCTAACATTATACACTGTTTAGTTTAAAGATTAACATATTGACACTAAAAGTGAAATACTTAATACTTAACATTAATTGCAACAACTTTTTATCACAGATCCTGAATCAGCCTGCATATCTATATTAATGGTTACAAATAAAGCATAAACATATGCTTTATAATGTGCATGCATACCAGCATACATAGTATAGTTTATACATTTCATTAAAATGTTAAACCTTTTAAGATTTAAGTCACGGAGTACCTGTAGAATTTTTTAAAGTTTTTCATTTATGT
>JAQGAA010000237.1:0-26662 GCA_034696425.1 Isotoma viridis
ATAGTCTAGCATACTTAGTAACCTCATACAATCAGACACAAGAATGCAATATTAAAGATCATCAATAAGCAAAAGCAAAAAGTGAAGAATGATAAGCACAGTTGATGCTATTGACGGGGATGATCTTATGATGATGATTTGATGATGATGCGGTGGTGGAAAGCTAATTCAAGGGAAGAAGACGTCGTCGTAGTATGGTAGCAGTGACATTTGTAGTGTGAATAGAGCAGGATAAGTTATTGTAAAATCTATTGTGAGATTTGAGCATAAAAGAGAAATGGATGGAAAGTTGAGAAAGAAGGAAAGCACAACTACTACTACCACCACACTGACTACACTGAGAGAGAAGAGTCAGTCCGTGACAGAATAACCTATACTATGATAAATTGAAATAGAGAGATATCGAGTGAATGAAGTTTATGTGAATAATGATATCACTGCTGGCTGATGCGTCATATCATTGTTCAGTCGATTTGTAGAGGGATGGAATTAGGCAAAATTGAGATCGAGTCAACTCAAGATGAGCCAAAATACTCCATCCGTGTGTCGGTCTCGGGTATTATTGGTATCGGTGGGTGATGCTGGATTTAAAAAAATCCTTATTTCAAAGTTATATAGAGAATTTTGAATGTTCTCTCTCTTCTTACTTTTACATTCCCTATGTTGTGTTGTGTAAGAGATTGGCTCATAAGCAGTTTGAATCTTTGAAACGAAAAGAGGCAGTAGCAGTTCAGTACGTAGTAGTACTTTTACTAGAAGCAGTAGCAACGGTTGATGGATGTGATTCCGAAAGACTCCCTGTCAAAGAATGATTAATGTTTGAAATAGGACATTCTCTATATTATTATACTTAAGGCATTATAGCTTCAAAGTTGGAACAGCACACCGCCATCACCACTACCATCACTTGGTTCTTTACACATTATTCTATACCTCTCTCTCTCAGTCAGTGAGAAGGCCTATTTAGTTAGTAAGGCTTTTAAAACAGCCAAATCCGCAAAATAATAAATGTAGAAAGTTTGAGAAAAGCTTCCTTCTCACTCATAGTTCAAAATATATTGAAGAGTTATATAACATAATGTGATGATAATAAGATTGAATGGATATGACAGAAAAGAGAAGGTATGAGTCTTTTTGTATTATAGACGAGGCAACCACAATAATAATTTCTGGGCTTATTGTTTCAAAAGAAAATCAGATTCGTGTATATCTCCTCATCCTTTGAATTTTCTTTTTCTTGACGGCAGACTGGGTCTGGCCACAAACTTCCTTCCTGCCACCCTTAATACCACACAGCAATACTGTTTATGGAATATGTCTAGTATTCACTAACTACTTTTTGTGTAGAAATCACTCACTGTATAGACTATATAGATTTCGTCATCGTCATCTGGATAGGACAAGGACCCAACTCAATCTACAAGCAATTTTTTATTACACTCAAATTTGTCACTTTCTCTTTTTTCTCTTTGATTTGCTACGCAGTTGTTTCAAGCACAAAAGCCCTAAGGAGGTTTTAAAAGCAATAAAAACTGACTTTTTAAGTTAAAAACCTTCCTTGAATTGTCACAATTCATATTTGTTTCCAAACCACCGACTCCTTTATTATCAATGATTTTTTCTAATTGTTTTAAAAACCATCATACAATGGGTTCATGATGATTTTCTCTTCGGCTTTGAGTTAACATGAATAATAGCTTCTTTCATTAAAATCGACCAAAAGGTTTAAAAACCTGTATAACCTATAGTGGCCTTATTTTGAAGGGTTTCAGTGCAAGATGTTAAGCCTCAATTTAAAAGATCCATTCAACCTCATTGATTTTTAAAGAGGGTAATTATTATTAATTTATTTGTGATGACAACAAACTTTTTGATGACCTAATTTTCTACGAAAAGAAATTCGCAGAATGTGTGGGTCAGCAATGTTTCATATGCTTATAATGACGAAAGAAAATTTGTGAACACATGTTATACTACTTTCCCCAATACAAAGCAAAATGTTACAGGGAACAAATGTATTAATTTGTTGACCCTGACCCTGGCATTCTACTTGTATGTAAAGGATATAAGCAAGTTACTACAAAGTGAAAGCTATTAGTGTATGTAATGGCTGGCATTAGCATGAAATGAGACAGTAGTGTCTAGCTCAAACTGCCTAAAGGCAAGAGATGATTGCTTGGTGACAGCACATAAAACCCTGTGCGTTTTGAATTATATAGTGATTTTACAAAGGCGATCTTTCAAGATGCGAGTCAAGAAGTGCGTCGTTGTATTTCCTTACATAAAAATAATCTCACACATTCTTTGTATTATTAGAAAACACAGAAGCTTTTATGTTATAAAGGTTTGTAAGCTTACATTAAATATTCATGCACCTATCCATTAATATGCATAAAAACCGATTTTATTGTCATCCGATACCATGAATGTCAAAAATTATTTGAAAATTTGCAAATTAGACAATATGCGTTAGACAAAATTTGTGTGACATTGTTTGTTAGATAAAGTGACCGCACTCA
Organism: Isotoma viridis; assembly: GCA_034696425.1. Taxonomy (NCBI): domain Eukaryota; kingdom Metazoa; phylum Arthropoda; class Collembola; order Entomobryomorpha; family Isotomidae; genus Isotoma; species Isotoma viridis. The sequence goes on from JAQGAA010000237.1 coordinate 2,520, forward strand.
GTTTTTTACGAACGACTTATTCCGGCAAATAATACCATTAAAAGAATAATAATCCTAACTTCAAACACATTCTCAGATAAAATGCGTAAAAAACACAAAAACCCCTTCCAATCTATATAACATATTCACAAAACACACACTCTTATAATACTTATAACTCGAACAGTATAAGTCTATCAGTTATGTTATAAACCCCCAAATACAATACCGATTCAAATTTCATGATTTTCTTTTAGCTTCATAGCATCATCATATCATTCTGCCATATGCTGCACATCAATCTTCCATGGAGAAAAGTTTATGTCATTCTCGAACTGATGCCATTGCATTGCTTGCTTCTTATAATGATAATAATGATAATATTATTATTAATATTATTCTCTGTATTCAAACATTTTATATCTACTTTGTTTGCTATGTATTGTGTAAATGTCTATAGAAAATACTGTAACTTTTAAAGGTATTACTATTATACAAGCCATGCTCATCTCATCATATCGTTATATTATATCCTAATCATCATCATCGTCATCATCATCATCGTCACTATATGTAGTTTTCAGAGTTGAGTGAGAGTGACTATCTTAAAAAAAGTTTTTTCGTCTTCCCTTTCATTTCTGTAATATCGGTGGTTTATCACGGATAGGCAGAGCACAAAGCAAATTTTAATTTATGTCCCACAAACGACAATGATTCAATAGAAAGTCTGAGGGTAAAAAGAGAGAATTTCTATAAAATCATATTCTTCTGTCATTAATCATTTGGGGTAGTGACAGCATATTTGTATGTAAGACCGATATTGCACATGCCAAATTCTATTTGATTAATATGCGATTTCAAACAAGACTACTCTACTTACTATTACTGTATAGCAGCACGTTCCCTCTCGTACTTTTTAAGTACATCCAAGAGCAAGACTGTCAGTATTAGTGTGGATAGTTAGTTGTGTTGTAATGTAAGTAGTAGTAGTAGTAGCAGCAGTCACTCATTCATGATTCAAGAATACTAATAAAATATACTTTCTTTTTACACTTTTAGATTACACAGGAAATTCACTTTTACTTCTATCTCCATTTTTCTATACATAACTTAGAAGTTGCACTTAATTCACAGAAATTACCTACTCTTTTCTTTATTCAAAATACTTATAATTTTCTTAATTTGAATAAGATATAGGCCTAAGTTATGATGCGTTTAGGGATATGTTTACTAAACACACAACCCTCTTCATGATTGATTTCAAGTTTGTATACATTAATGGATTTTTTATTAATAAAACTCTGCTTTACAATTTCATATACGTTTCGTGCATTATCCTTTGGTTTTTTACAAACCCGAAGAATTACTTGCTTGGATATCATCGATTCCATTAGGTAAAATTGTTTAAGTTTTGCTATTTTAGAGACACAGACACATAAAGATAATAAAGCATGAAAAGTAGGTAAATATTTTCAAGCAAATTTTGAAATTTCGAACAAATTTTTAATAAACATTTTTAAATTAATTATTTTTTACCAAATGAAAAGCAATTTTATGAATAGACACATTGCATCTGTTTAAACTATTCAAAATGTAAATCGATTTTAGAATTAAAATACTGTAACTATATTCCGAAAATGTAAAAACGCCTAGCTAATTACATGCATTGATTCTGAACCATCCAACACCTTTTATGGTAAACAAGGCCATTTAGGATTTAAAAATCCCATAACTTAAGCACCACTTTTATTCATAAGATATTACAAAACATCATCATTATTCAAGCAATCACACATAAAATCTATCATGCACATTGCATACATAAAATGTCAAAAGGAGCTTAAGTGAGAAACCACTATTACAGCACAATACTTCTTATTTTCCATTACACACTTCACACAAGAAACATACTTCACAAGGAAACTACACTCCATGTGTTATAAAATACCCTATGACCCTATCTACTATTGAATCCCTATCTATTTAAGTTAACTTTTAACTTGTGACTGTCTATACTTTTTTTCTTTAAAAAGTACATCATCAGAATGCAATCTGTCAAGTAAAAAAAGAAAGAACCATTTACCATAAAGATATACATAGTGACTGTTCAACTCGTACGATGAGGTATTAAGAGCTGATGATTCTAGGGAATGGTAATGTGTCATTACGACAAATCCCATTATAAAAGTTTGGCTTGGGTAAAAGTTGAATCGGTTTGTTCGTGACAGACACATTGAGTAATTCCTTGAAAACGATGTGCGAAAAGATTTCAGGAAAAAATTGGTAGGATGAAGGCAAAATAGTATTTTATATAAGGAACATTTATTTCCACTAGTACCAAAACCATCATCATCCTCTTGTGTATATACTACTTGAAAACCACCATCACCATCACCGCATTCAAAGTATCGAATTCATTTCGCTTTTGAGACTCAATTACTTCCCAAAAATCTACATGTATATTACCACAGAAGGAGAAAAAATCCTTTCCTGATGGAAAAAGTCTATAGAATGCAAAATAGCTTTGAAAAAAATAAAGACTGTATGGAATGATGTGGTGGTGGTGGTACTTGGTTCTTTTTCCTACTATTACTACTACTACTACTCCAACTCTCTCTCTCTCTCTCTCTCTCTCATGGTGATTCAAAGATGTAAAAGAGTGACGAGAGATATATTATTTAACCCACAAGTAAGTTACATCTTCTTGAGAATCTTAAAATGTCCCTATGATGTGTGTAATTTCCTCTTAGGCATGAGAATTGCCACTTGAAAGTCGCATGTTCATGTTCATAGTTCATGTAACTTTAGCTCCTTCTTCTACTTATACTTTCACATTCATACCTAATAATAGGAACGAATAAATGGGTAAAGTAATAGCAGCAGTGTGGGTACATTCATACAACAAGCATTAGAAAGAAGAACTTACGTAACACTATGTATTGAATATATATTCCTGTAACCAAAGGAAGAACATCAGAAAGGCTTTTACTCCTTTCCTTTTCCTTTTACTTCTTGGTCGGTTGGGACTCCTACTACTGGTGGTAGATTGTAAAAGTAAGTAAGAGACCCATTCAAATTTCAAATAACCCAAAACCATCTCATCTATACCGTTTCTCCTCAGTCATAAAAATTTGTCCACTAATGAGATTTTATGCCTGTCGTTTATTATGAAAATTGAATGACTTTGTTCTCCTCTCTCTGAAATGAATATATTATTTCTACGGCCGACTTCTAATTTCCATTTCCATTCTCTTGTCAACATACAACTAAAATACGTCCACACTTACATTTACTACATGCTTACGAATACTCTCTCCTATTCTATATTATTCTCTACTACTATGGGTTATCGTATCATGTTACATAAACTTGTACATAAAGACTTGTTCACATTTGTTGTGTTTTTAAAAATCAGTTCTTTGAAGACATGGGTTGGACATTGTACTAGCTTGGTGCATTGAAATAAGACAAACTATAGTTTGATCTGGTTAGAGCGAGTAGTTGTAGTTAGTTAGTATCAAATTATAATTAGAGTAAATGTTGGCAAATGATAAAATAACCCGAATTAATTATTTTCCTTTAAATATAATCCCACTGTTTGTGAAGCTTAAAAAGCCAAAAGCGAAAGTAGCAAATGCATGCAAAAGAGTCAGTAAAAGTAAGTAAGGGTGACTGCACTGGCTTCATCATCTGCCTTTTCTTTCTCTCTCTCACTTTCCTCTGAATGCAAACTTCCTTATCGCCCGCAGGAGACTAAATAAAATAGAAAAGGACACAAAACACAACATCTAAGTGCTCTCTTCTCTTTTCTTTATAAAGTACCGTCGTGTCGTCAGTCAGTCAGTCATACCAGTGTTTTCTAAAAGTTACAGAAAACACAGGAACAACTGCCAAACGTGTACTCATCTTGATCACCGTAAACAAACGTATATTTTACTGCTGTTAAGATGTATTATTCTTACTTCGTCTATATTATGATTAGATTATGAAATGATTCTTGTACAAAGGAAAGAGAGACAAAAACGGAAACACGTTCTAGTTTTGACTTAGAAATTGCACAAAGTTCTTCTTATTTGAAACAAGAAAACTCTCTCTACCTAATGTTTTTATGGATTGTGTATCCAAGAATAACAAATAAAGTGTTCAAACAAAAAAGCAACAAATTTCTACATATTTTACATAATATTAATGCAACTTTCTCTTATATTATAAACGCTTTCTTAAAAATCATCCTTGTGAAAGGCTATTGGTCTTTTAACAAGTCTTGAGGCAAAAGTTCTAAATACAAGACTTTCTCCTCTCTCTCTCTCTCATCCTGTCAAGTACACATGGAATAAGTTTAAGCTTTGGTTTTTTAGTATTCCTTCCTAGTAATAAGTTATTACGCAATCACAAGGGAGTTTCATCTTGTTGAAGTGTGCGTGAGGGAAAATTTAGGAAAAGATGAAAAAAGTTTGAATAAAAAAATTCTTTCTAAAAATATTCAGCTTGATTCGCCTGTTGCTTTCAGATCTAAATTTTCTTAAAAAATATTACAAAAAAATTATAAGACTGGATGTAAAAAAAATATATTAACATCATTGGAAGACACAAGTTTCAAATGAAGGGAATAATATTAGTATTTTATAAGCTTTTTCCTTACCAAATTTTGTTATACTTTCACTCTGAATAAATTAACTCTTGTGTGTTGTGTGTATTCTTGACGAACACTTCATACACGAGAAAAATGTATTCCTTATGCTGGACCTTGATCAACCAAATATACTATAAGCATATTTAAAATTATCGTGTAATATATGCATATTATATACTTGAGTTACATTACATAACATTTAATCTCCAATATATTATAATAACATGGAATACTAAGAAATATGCGTAGCTGTCTAAAAGCACAAAAAACCCATAGGGTTTGTAAAAAAAACTATTCTTAGACATAATGATAGGATAATTAGAATTCATCTTTAAACAAACCCCATGGGGGTTAATGTTCCGGATTTTTACATAAAGAGTTAAAATGAGTATATAGCTCTCTGACGTTGTGGTTGAAGTATCTGTTGACAATCTGGTGGGAAAAGATAAGGGATAAAAATGCTTAGTTCAAGAATGAAAGATGAGGGGAAGGAAACCCTGGCTGAAAAATAAACGAGAGAAATTATAGCTGATGAATTATATATGAGAATTGAATCCATCCATGGAATAGAACAGAAGATCGAACAAGTTAGTTTCTCTGTGTACTTTTGCCATCTCACGCATCATCCAGTAGTAGTGCACCTGGGTTCCACAATTCCATATTTCTCAAGCGTCTCATGTCAAGGCTGTCGGGTTCAATTCTCTATCTACCAATTCTTACAAGCTAGACCTCATCAACAATTAATTGCACGTTTTTCCCTTTCATATAACCAAGAAAGTAATATAATATTATATACGCATATATTTATTTCCTACTAGGGCTTATCCTTATATTTATTCGGGTTTTTTCTTCTTACGACAATTTTTAGAAAGTGTCGAAGGCATTCTATTCTAGTACTTGTAACTGTTCACTTAAAGCTTTTATTCCATAACTCAACTTAGGTTAAAATAATTCCTTGTAATATGTTGTCATTTTTTTTACTAGTTCTCATTTATTCAAAAGACACCCTCAGTCTCATTTATTTCAGTTCACCCTTTGACTTAGGTAAACGTACTTAAAGATTGGATCGGTGTATACAGATGTGTGTGTTTTGATTATGTACTTTTGTAAAAGTTAATATATGATGTTTTAAGTATGAGTGTTTTGTTTTTAGTGAATTCAAATAAACGGGTTCAAAATTTATATTTTTTGGGGTAATCTTTGATGATTAAGACGATGCAAAGGCTTTTATTTTTTCTAATGTTATCATAGAAGTTGTTATGTCATCTGAAGGATTGGTTATTTATTATGGATGCTGTTACGAAGGTTATGAGAGTGGTTAAAACTTACATTTAAGTTAAAAACAATTTTTGTAAAAATAAAAGCCACGTAAATGCGAAATCGCTGAATATTTAGTAACTTACAAATAAAGCAAATACTTCAATATGGCCTAGAAAAATTATGAGAATGAAGATATTTAATGAGCATGGGATTACACAATTTATGCAAAGAATTGATATCCGGGGGAGGAGATTTTAGTCACTGAACAAGGCATTATAATAGTACAACAACAAGCATCAGTAATATTGTACATTGTCTCCATTTTACATTAGAATTTATTTTTTACAGGCAAAACCGCCTCATCAAACACTACTACTACTACTACTACTACAACAAACCATTAAAAATCGTTATACACTGATTACCACTTGCTTTTATTCCATTTAATATGTTATGCATTGCTAATTTGTTTTATTTTAAACACAATCTAATTTTTTTCCATCGAATTCCCATTACCTTTTTTTCTCCAGTCGGTGTTGATTGGAGAATATAATCGTTGTATTTATTTGTCTATCCGTATCATTGGAAAGGTAGGTGATTCAAAGGGTTTAATAACACCAAGAAGAGACCCACATGAAGGAATCATCAACCAACTGGCGATAAGACTGAAAGAAAATGAATAAAAAATAAAAAATTACCTTTAGAGATCAAGCATAGAGAATCAAAGAGTCTATCAGATGAATTTTTGTTGTTTCTTTAAGCACGATACAATAATGATGATGATACGAGAGACAAAGAAAATAGATGTGGATAATACAAAAGACTAAACAATAAAAATGTTCAAGATGTGAATTGAAGTTCTTTGAGTTTTTACTATTTTTTGAGTTCTTAGACAAACATTGGCCCATGGGCAATGATTTATTTGGCTAGTTCATCACAAAGACTATTGAACTACATCTTAAAAGAATTTTCTTTGCAGTGTAAGTATATGAGAATGATGATGATATTTTATTATTAGGTGCGTCTCATCATCATCGTTATTATTATTATCATCATAGTTTTTCAAATCCTCATCAACCAATAACTAATCTTAAATATGTAAGTGTATTTAATTTCCTTGTGATGCATTTCATTTGAAGAGAGAGATAGGAAAAGAAGATGATGGAATTCAATTGTTTCCTTTATTCTTCCATCGGTTTCCTTTCTTTGCTTGTGTCTAAAATTTAAAAAAAGCCCACAAGAAGAAGACGGGATGGATAGGAACGTAAATTAATTGACGAAAAAGGCTACCTTAGTGAATAAATCATCTTAGGTCGGTCGACGTCATCTATCTTTTGTTCACCTTCTTTTGTTAGTTATTTTGATTTGAGTGTTATTGTGTTTCTCAACAACATTGGTTTTTCTTCTTTTAATTTCTTCTCCTGTCTTCGCTAATGTTAATGAATAGTCTAATAATCTATTCTTGCTTGTCGCTTCTTTTACCAATATGAATTTACTACCTGGGTGGGGGAATTGGAAGTGAACGGGTTGATATAACTTGTGTGTAGTTTAATGGAATCGGGATGGGCTTGAGGTTCAGAAATATTAGAGGAATTTGGGCTTTTTTGACAGATTTTGTTGGTTTAATATGTGACATTGGTACTACATTTAATTGTCAATAGTACGAGGTAATACTATATAAGTTGATGTGTAAAGAAGAAATGTTTAAGCAACAAGCTACATTTTCAATAATAATTATTCAATATGATTGTAAATAGTGAAGTGTCAATCCCCATTAATATCTTAGTGATTAAAAAATCTTTCCTTCAATACTAAAATGAATAAGTCGTAAGCAAAGAAACGCGGATGATTAAATGTATTCAAATAATTCAAAACAATATTAAATTACGACTGAAGTATCATTCTATTGTTATATCAATTACTCTATATAACTCTCTAAAATTCTCAGTCTTAAAATGTGGCCCAATCCCCAAAAGGCAAGAGAACAAACACAAAACCATTTCTAAAAAAAATAAAATTACCAAATATTTAATTGCGGTACTATTACTGTCAACACCAAATCAATATCCCACACAACATTCTACTAAAAAAAACCCAATGCATTCTCTACGGTGGTGTTTAAAAAACAAAATCCTCTGTACTCAAGAAAATATACCTTATTCTATTTCTTATAAAATCCCATTACATTTCCCTTGCAACATCATACAACTCAAAACATAATCATTAATCTGTGACATTATTAAACTTTTTTATCCTAGAGAGTGTACATAGGATGCAATCTAAATTATTATCGAATGCTCAAGTCAAAAATCATAATTAGATACCTGGTACAAAGTGTACACATGCATCCTTTACATTTTATAACAATCTTAAGAATTCTTATATGATTTGATTTTGAGTTCATGCGTGCAACCAAATCAAATTTAGTATATCTACTAAAAATAAACTTCTTTTTCTCTATCAATAAAAGAAAAAAAATTTTATTTTGTTTATATTAAACTTCCGTTTGAACTAAAGCAAGTCTTGGAATATTCTAATGTATTATTTTCTACTTAAACATAATATTACATAATACATACATAATGTAATCGTATTTTATATGTTGGATCTAGTATGAATGGCTGGAAGAGAAGAAAAGTAAACAAATGATTCAAGACTGTTTTATTTAGGGATGCAATATCAGATCCTAAATCAGTAATTACACACTAGGGTGATTTGGTTGTTGACAATAACAATTACTGTTGTGTATCAGGATTGCTCTATGGACAAAGGAAGGAAAAGCAAGCCGACAAAAGATCCCTGCTGAGCTAATCGTCAACATAACTATCGATAGAATCTATTGTTTCCATTCCAACCTTTTATTACAGACTATGTAACAAAATCTTTTTTTTTAAATGCTTATGAGTTTTCTTATTTGTTTCGTATTTTAACTCTCTCTCTCTCTCTTGTATAGGAACTAGGAGTGTTGAGGCTGGAATTGTTGGAAATAATAACTACATTTCATTTATTATAAAAATAACTAGTACTAAAGGCTAAGTAATATTAAATTCAATCAAACAAGCGGCAAGGGAAGTAATCGACCGATTGAGTTTATATTTTAACTCATTGGCATCAGAAAAGTAAAAAAAGAGGAGAGTCAAAAGAGAAATGACTGATGATGATGTGTGTGTGTGTGGGTAAAAAAGGTATCAGCTAGGTCTCTTCTGATGTCAGTCAGTAAATCTCGTCATGATGTTTTTGATGAAAGTAATAATATGTGTATATTTATACCCTTGATCGAATAGAAGTTATAGAAGTAACCAAGTAGACAAAATATTATCTAAGTTAAAGCTACTAGATGGACATAATATAGATGACTCAACAATAACAGAGTGGAAAATAAAAGGTGATTTTTCCCTTTTTTAATAGATTTGCTTTATCATCTAATGGATTACGAGAGCATAGTCTAAATTTTTTTTCATTTGATTCAATCGCCAATATGCTTTTACACACTTCAGTGGAAACCCTCATCAACATAAAATCAGATATCACATCAGCAAGCTTCACCACCACTGCCAGCTTGGGTTCATCCTGTTTCCATCATTCCAATTCCAACAATGATCAATAGGGCTGTCAGTCAGTGAGTGGTGCTCAATTTGCATTATTTGATGTTTTTAGTCTTCAATAGCTAAAGAATAAAAAATGTTGCAAACTTTTTCGAAAGAACTCGTCAATCAGATCAAAATAAATTTATATGTTTGGAAATGTCTTAAGCACGTTGTGGTATCCCTTTTACATGCATACGTTATCCATGGATATTCACACTGAGGGAGACAGGACACAATAATCTTTCCATCTTTTAGGCGAGCTATGTATCCACTTTTATTTCCGATCAGAGAGTACTTGTTTTTTGTTCTATTTTGGTTAAGATCGTTAAATCGGATGTTTTTAGACTTGACCAATTGTAAATGGTTTGGTTTCAGCTTAAAAAAGTATACTTTTAGTCCTTACAAAAATGACTGTAGAAATCAACTGCAAAAATAAATACAGATTTTTTCAGCTCCATAATAATATTTGTACAATAGGGAGTCATCATTATACATTATGTTAAAACTTCCCCAATTGATTTAAAATTATTCGTCCGTTGCACAAACAATACATATTACCTACTCCATGTTCAATTTCCAACATGTGGTGATCCTTCGTACATATGTCGTGTTAGCAATATCTTATTGATTCTGTAATTACATGAGACGTCGATGCAGAGATAATTGCATCAACACTGAGCACTTGTACCTTAGTAGTAGTAGTAGTAGATGTAAATGTAATACAGTCTAAAAAGATAATTTTCCTTGTGTATATTGTTGCATAAATAATTGGATGCATATAAAAGAGAGGCGAATGCAGGTTTGGAATTCTTGAAAAAAGATAATAATTGATCTGTAAGATTATTTGCAGAGTGAAATTATAGCTTTGATATCCAATCCATGATTTGCTACACAAACGATTTATATTCAATATTATTATTACTACTATTATTAATATTATTATTATCAATATTACAAAGCCCACTTACTCAGATTCAACTCTTTTTAACTAAAAAAATACTCAGTCTCAATTTCTAAGCAAATTAAATAAATTTCGTGGTTAGTCTAGATGCAAAATAATCTTTTTTATAAAGAGATTATTCAAATTCTCATTCAAACACGATTTTGAGAAATAAAGATTGAAGTGGCACATTGTGCATGATTTCTGTAATTTTTATCTCATCTACTGTGAGTGAACAAATCCACATTGTAAAGAGATCCATACTTACATTATCTCCTAACATATGATCATTCTTCTCAAACTTTTCTACAGTAACTAACTAGTAAAAGCCCTTACCTTTATACAACAAAGGCTCCGACATTCTCTAAGAAATCTTTATATTTCAAAAATAAAACAAAAATCCTCAAAAATTCTTCTAACAAAATACTATAAAAAAGCTCAACATTTATTAAAACGAATGGATGCTCCCCCACAGCCCCAAATCCCTATCTATATAAAGTCAATCGTGGAAAAGATAATTTGGTATGCAGATTTATCCATCATAATAATCATTCCAACGTGAGTCATATACACGAAGATAAAAATCTTTAGATGAAATAATAATGATCCATGTGGATATTATTATTGAAGATGGACGGAGAAAGGAAGAAGAAACTAGAGAGAACATTTTCATTTATTCTTTTAGACTGAAAACAATTCATTCACTTGATATTCATTGTACTACACGATATCACAGAAAAATAATAATATTATTACATAAATATTTCCTTCTTCATCCCCTTTGGCTGCTTATTGGTTGAAAAATTGTATCACAAGCGAAATTATCTCAAAACTTTATTGAAGATACTCTAAGCTGTTATCATATCTTAAGACCGACACGTCTTAGATTGAGCTTTTTGCCATTTCCTATATAATATCATATCCAAAGAAAGAACCATAAGAAGAAGCAGTAGTAGTAAAAGCTAAAGTAAAACCTACCTGACTGAATGTGCATGCATTATAATATTATATATATTTTTATAAAAAATGTGTTCCCTTATCTTAAGTCAGTTAGGGTCTATATAAAGTAGTGTCTGGTATGTTTGGGTATTCAGTATTCAACTCTGCTATGGCTTTACATTTGATATAATTTTGTAAAACAGTCACGTGAAAGCATTCTCCTCATTGTTCCCATCAATGCCATTTTATGAGTTCCACAATAATAATGGTGCTTCCCATCGATGTAACTTTTGTCTTGAGATCAATACTAGATATTATTCTCTTTTGATACTTTTTTATTATACTTTTAGTTTAATAGTTAGCCTATGTGGTGGTTCAAAGACCACGGATGTATTATTATTCTCACAATCAACTCTGTGACCAAAAGGGCGTATTTCCGATTAAAATCCTCAAAAGCTAGTCAATAGTTTCTTAGTAGTAGTAATATTAGTAGTGGTGGTGGTGATGATGGGGGATATAGTGATGATGGTGTGTGGTGGTGAGAATCTAATTTCATCCTGGTTGATGATGCTGCTCCTTATTAGACTTTCTACTCACACCGTTTACCAACAATAATGATACGTTTGACCTTATCGGCTTTTAGTTTTTAGTATTAATTAGATTAACAGCAACAAGCTGTTAATATAATTAATAGGTAAACAAAGTTAATTGTTGATGAGTAAAACACTTCAAGTTGATGTTAACAGTAATTAATTTAAATACAGACGGAAGCATTAATTTGACAAGGGAAAATGAATTTTGATAAGAAAACAGAATTTTATACGAGGTTATTGTTATTAATTATAATTGTGTATGGAAGGAATTGTTTTGATATATCAGAAATAATTTCCAAGGCATTTTCTCATTAACTCTTTTAAAACTGAAGTTTTTATGCTATGAGATAGAATTCTGGGTAATACCGTGTGTGATATAATATGCCATATTTATTTGTGTAAAAACCTTCCTTCAATTTTCATACTTTGTGGACTAATCAATTAGTGCATTTGAGCGTTAGTAAACTTCATAATAAGCTTTAAGCCCAAAAAGCGTAAAACACCTGCTTGTAAATATGAGTCGACCTTGCATGGTACATTATAAACTTATTGATTTTTGTCAAATCTTAAAATTAATCTATAAACTCATTAAGAAAATTAATTACTTCAAAATCTATTGTGATTTTCTATTAAAATATTTTTAATGATTGAATAAACATATTAAGTAGAGATAGAAAATTGTTAAGTAAAAACAAACATCAAATACCATCACATACATACACACATATGTCTATTCCCGAGAATGATGATACAGCTAATTGTGCCTTGACCAAACGCTACTTTAAAATTAACTTTAAATTGTAACAGTTCACTTGTAAAAAAATCCAAGTCTACAAAAACTCCTATTTTCAAAATAAAAAAATTGCACAGCTCCGGAATTAAAAACTTCCACATTCAAATTATCTTAAAATCTCTGCAGATCCAGTAAAAATATTTTAATACCCACAGTACTAGTGTTATACATTTAACTTGAACACAACAACGATAAGCTACATCCTCAGGCTAAAAGTGTGAAAGTTCATCCATATAGTATCTTTTCATACAATATTTGTAACAGCAAATCCCAACTAACAACCGTATTCATTCGCCTCCCTATACAATATTACGTAACATGCAAGAAAGCCAACACTACTACTACTCTTAATATCCCTGCATCTTTTACTCCTCTTCCTTTGTTATCGCATGACTGTTGTATAATATATACCCATCTTATTGATACTAGAGGTGGTAGCTTGGTTCACTGGGTGGTACACAGTCCTCTACTATACTATATGATGCAGTTTTTGTGTGAAGATTATTGTGTAGAAAAAGTAGTAGTACCATCATCCACTATAAAACCACCACGACCAAGTAAAATTCTCCTCTGCGGCTCATTCCTGGTATTCTTCTTACTTTTAAAATGATTTTTTTTTTCTTCTACTTTCTTATTCGTACTGTTTTTCTTCGGTGCATTCCGAAAGGATATCTTGAGAGAAAGGCAGGCGGAAATATGTAGGTGATGATAAAGATGCGCAGAGAGAAATCGTTGCGAATGGAAAAGAGAAAGTCCGTAATTTTCACCAGACCCCAAGCCAACTACTACTGGAGAAATGTCCCTGCCCACTCAACTCAAACCTCGGATGGGATGTCATTTCTATTGATTCTATAAAAAATAAGGAAAAAAGATAAAACAAGTATTTTTCATTTGATAGACTTAAGGACTATAGTAATTAATACTTTATGAAATATATATATATATATATATATATATATATATATGGTGTATATAGTTACTACTTGTGTTACAACTTTTAGGCTAACCACCACCAGTAACACTCGATCATTCAAAGCTATATACAAAGTCAATTCTAATTAATTATCTTAGATCAATAAAAAAAAAGTCGGGTATGGACTGTAGAGTAGAAATCAATAATAAAAAAATGAGTAAGTTAGCATAATGATAACTTTGATGGTGGTAGAAATTGAGAAATAGAAGAGAAGGAAAATAGTAAAAAGGGTAAAATAATAAATTGTACAGCTTGTCTATTGTGTGTACACTGGGTATGATGATAGTATAGAATGGGTTAGTAGTCAAGTGAGGTAAAATGCATATAGTGTTTATAATAAGAAGAGAGGAAAATGATATTACCGTATCAAAATAAGATAGGCAGGGGTTAGAAGGAAGATTTATAAAAATCAATTCGTTTAATACCAGCCTCAGGGATTTTACAGAGTAAGCTGATAATGTAGATTGGGATTGTGACAAATCAGAAATTGTTGTAGTCAAAACATCCCTTTTTATTCCAGAATATATAATCTAAAAGTAATCCTCTTTCCCACAAAAGACACACCGACACGCATAGTCAAGTGCCTTGGTTTTTGGTTTTTGATAATAGTTAATGGTGGTGGTGGTGGTAGATAGAGAATGGATTTGATAGTGATACTAACTGATGATGATAACAACAATGTTAATATGTTCGCAATCTAATGTAGTTTAGAATTGAAATTGAAGTGTAACAGATTGATGAGAAAAATTTTTAACTTCCAGATTCCATTTATTATTATTAGGTATTGAAATTCAAGAATAAGGGGGTAAAGTAATAGGCTTTGGGTTTAGATTCAAGAAACTTGATGTATTACAAAAGAATCTATCGATGTATTTTTGTACAAATACCACTTTAACTTTTAGAGACGCTTGGAATCATATATCTGCCTTTCTTGTCAAATTATTTATTGAGTGGAGATCGGGCTACGAGGAAGGTGGTTTTATTTAGATTTTGGAATTTGATGAAATCGCTTCTTTTAATTAATTTTAAGAAAATACATTTTTGTTTATATTATTCTACTAACTTTTATCTCGTGGGAGGCCAAGCAATCTCTTATTCGGATAAATAGGTTGTTTTATTGCCGATTTTTGACCGGAAGTACAACTTTAAGATAAGGCTGCAGCCCTCTATTTTTGTTTTGTTATAAAATACAAAACCAATAGATTCAAAACAAGTATTGTGGATTCACTGGAACCATTCTATCGAAATTTTTTGAGCAATAAATTTTGATACAAAGTAAATCACCACCGAACTTTGTAACAAAACTTAAACAGTTTTCCTCACAATATAAACAAAAATGATTAAAAAGCCACCATTTTAAATTTAGCTTTTCTCCATTAATTAATAAAATTTATCACAATTATATTATGTTCCATATACTCCTACCAGTATCATGTTCAATAAACAATCTCTCAAAATATTTAAAATGAACCAGTCCAATCTCTTTGAGAAAGAGAGAAGTCAATAGGGAACATGAGTGAGTAGGTGTATATAAAGCTGGTTGCAATATTATAATATGATGACAAAGCCATGAGGAAAGGAGGAATCATGTAATAAAACCGTACCAAAATTTACCCTCTTTAGATAATGAGATTCTGCAGATCATTCTCAAACACTGGGCACTTGCAAGATTCAATTCTCAACTTCACTTTTGACAATAATAATATCCACTTGTACCAAAACTACCAACCAGTAGAAACATTAATCAACTTTATTTACAAATATTACAATCTGCAATATGCTTCTGACTCTACCTCTCTCTTTTCTCTACGGTTTTCAATTAGATATGCCGAGGGAGACTCATTTATGCCAGTAGTAGTCGCTTGTGACATTCCCATTACAAATGTCCCCTTCCTTTACTTACTTCTATCATGTTAAGTTGCTGGACAAATCATTTTTTGTTCTTTAAATACAATGTAAATTTATTATTATTTTTTAATAAATTCTTTACAATATTGCAAAACTATGACTTGACAAAAAATGAGCAAGGTTACAAGAAGTTGCCATTCGTTTCAGGAAGGAATCTTTTGCAAAAGTATTGTTCCCTTTGTTCTTTACATCTTAGCTTCTGTTGAATTTGTGCTTCTAATTGTGACGTGATGTAAAGCCAATGTCCAAAGAAAACATGCCCTGGGTATTTAATCCAAAATTAAAGGCAACTTTAAAAACGAACACAAAATGTAAATTTTATTCCGGAATGACATTAATAAAACTAAAAAATAATATCATGTATGCATATAGAACATGTAATTATGTTACAGAAGTTCACTCCAAACTGAAAAAACTTCCAGTGTGTATCAAAATACACAAACAAATGACACAAATAAAAAATCCAAACTTGCACTTGAAAAATGAAACAAATATTTAAAAAAACAACTTTCTAAACAATAAAAATTCCTCAATACTACAAAGACGAAGTTAACAATTTAACTAAAAGTAAGTAAAACCCATCAACCACCACCACCACCATCATCATCTCATATCTCCTCAATCCAAACCCTAAGGTTAAGGTTTGAAATAAAAAGTAAGAATTTAAGATAATTTTGACTTCGTGCCTTAAAAGATTTAATTACTACTTAGGTGACAGTTGAAGAAAACTTAAACCAAACCTTGTTCTCAAGTTCTCATCTCTTAAGCCATAACATCATCCATCCTCTCTGCCTTTTGTTGAACAAACCTCACTTCTGCATTTACACACGCTCACATCATTCACTCTTACCTCATTCTCAACTATTACTGTTGTTATACCACCATACAACAAATACCCCCTTCGTCATCATAATACAACTTCACTTTTTATACTACCAGCAGATATAAGCATAATAATATCACCTTAATACACATCCATACGTAATAATAATAATTCGCTTAATCTTTTTAAGAAAACGCGACTATTTTAATGCATCTGAAATAGAGATGTGATGAATAATAAATCATTCCTTGAGTGGGCTGCATACCTCGGTCAGCTAAGGATAAGTATTAACTGTAGAGATTAGATTTATTAGAACACCATCTAAATCACCCAAAGAAGTACAATTACATTATTCTCTGTCTGCCAATGGCATGTGAAATTCAGAATAAATACTCAAATACTACATACAACAACCATGCACATACCATCTTGGATATGCATTATTCACTAGACTTAAAGAAAGATAGACAAAGGTGTAATCACTTGTTGATCGGAAATGATTAACTATTGATCATCAATGATCACTATGTAATAATAATAAGTGCTGGAAGAAGAAATCATACATTATTATTACTTTCATCTGTATTATTATTATTATTATTATTATTTTACCATTTTACTATTTGACTTGGTTAAGACAGAGATGCATATATCCAAAAGTGCTCTCTCAATAAGAGATGATAAAAAAATGAATAATATCATCATCATCATTCTGATACACTTATATAAAAACACACTCTCAAAGTATAATATAATTATTATTATGAATACATTTAACTACTAGAATGACGCTTACCTACAGAGAAATTTTATAACCCATCAGTTTTAGTTGGCGAACACATAAATTAATTGGATTGAACATATACATATTAGACATACGGAGAGAGAGTAAAAATGATCGTGCTCCCAAGCCTTGGGCTAAAAATCTGAATTACATTCAACTTGGAACCATTTGTTAGCATTTGTTTCTCTTTTGGTGTGCCTTTTTATTTTAAAACCACCCTACCTATTCTTACTACTACTACCCCACCACCAGCAAAGTAGGATTAGATTATAGAGATGAGCTTAAATTTTTAAGTAAAGAGTTCAAGAAACACACACACATAGATTTATACAAACTTGCATTACGTTTATTACTATCTGGAGATAAATTTTCATCATGACTCTATTTTAACAGTAGGGCACAAAAATACAAAATGTTATGAAATATCGGACTTGAGCCAATCTAACTTTCATTTTAAATACGAGTGTGTACAGTTATATTATTATTATCGTTCTGAAATCGACATTCTCTTTAACAAATAATCTAAAAGCCAAAAAGTTAACTGTGCTCTTGTTTCTTTAGAGGAGCAGTAGTAAGAATCCCTTTTTTATTCAGTCTCTCTGAACTTGTGAAAATCTATTGGAATCACATCATCATCATCATCACCCAATCGAGTTGGAAGTAAAGCTACATAGTATAAAAATATATTCTTTTTAATAATCTCGACTGACTTGAGTCCTAAGAGCAAATTCATATTTTGTAGAACGTGCTCCAATCCAATACCATAGGATACAGAGAGAATAATACACCAAGTCATTTTTAATCTCACTTGCACACATTAAAATATAAACATTTCTCTTTTTTTTCTTTAACCCTTTCACTTCCTTCCTGCTATATCAACTTTGACTTGAACTTTTAACTAACTCATCCTCACTACTTCATTTTTCTCCAGTGTAGTTTTAGAGTAGAGTAGAGTGTAACTGTATCTCAAGTAGGTAATTGATTTATTTTTTACGCATTTCACCAGACCACCACCACCACCACCTCCCCCTCTAGGTCTGTCACTGTTTTGCTCTTTTTTTCTCCTAAATTCTATTAAATATCAAGATGATCTTCTTTAGGGCAAGGCTGAGGCTGTTTTTCGCCTGACCGGTTGGATATAATGTTGCATCTCGTGTGTATAAAAATTGTCATATAGGGTAGAAGTAAAAAAATATACTATGACCTACAACTAGAATTTACACAACTAGGCTTATTACAGCTGTAGGGTTGACTGTGATGGTAGTGAGTTTATGTTGACAGTTATGCTCAATTATTTTAAACCTTACTATAAACTAAAGAGAACCTTGCTCTTTAAAGGGGTTAATAATGTGAGGTGAAACTTAAAACTACCTGTACATACATACAATATTAATGCATTCAGAGAATGATAAAAATCAATGCATTTTTTAAGATTTTCATGATGAGTGTACTTGTAGTGGAAGATTATTATTGATAAAAATTATAATAACATTTGTAAAATTAAAGTACCTACTACTTGCCTCTTTTAATAGCTTACCTGCTGGAGATAAGTGAGGGGCGCAAGAAGATTGGAAGTCAGAAGTTCCTCCTCTGACCAGTCAACCATTATCATCAGTCTAATTTAATAAGAGGAAATTATTGGTCTAGTCTAATCTCTAATACCCTTGGTTGTTTTGTCCGTACGGACTATAACTAATAATGATGGTAGTAAATGGTACAAGTGGTTTCTGTACTGTAGCAGTAGGGATATTGCTATAGAGTAAATCTTTTAGTAAATGTGGCTCAATCATCAAAAAAAGATGCATCCGTGATTAAATTACACAAGAAATAATCTGCCTGCCTCTATCTACCTGCCTGCGTCTTATAATTCTAGCTTTTAATACTATTATTATTATACTTACCTTAATATTTAGAATAACATACCAGACAACATAGATAATGTGTACTCAAGTAAAAATATCTTGATAATTGGTATAACAACCCAAACAGCCCCTAGAGTATCTTACTGTGATAATATTTTCGTTAAAAATCCATAGCTCATCTCACGTTTTTTTAAAAAACTAGGTAGTAGTATTGTGTATTGAGTTTGATATTTTACTCGATATCATGTACTATTGAGTAAAATAGTAAATCGTCTCATCACCAACGAACCACATCGTATCGCAAGGAAATAATGTTGACAGTTAAATAAGCTCAAGTAGTTTAGTAAGTAGTAGTGACTTGATCTATTCTTTGCTATCTGTTTCATTGTAAACTTAACTGCATTAGCTACTACTACTGCTACTACTGCAAGGTTACAATATTAAGTTTTTTTTTTACAAAACAGGTAAAATAATAGCTGAAAGCACATGTCGTTGGGTTACATAGGTTGCTATTCAGGATTCAAGATTAAGGCAGTAGTGTATGCCTACTTACTTGCATACCTTCCTCACTACTCAGAAAACTCACTACCTATACCTGTTACCTTCAATCTTGTAAAAATAATGTTATGCTTTTAATCAATATTTTATGAATGTTTAATGCTGATTCTAAATGAAATCACTTGTCACATTTATATCAAAAGATTGCTATAGTTAAAAAGTAGTGCATTTAACTAATGGAAACTTAAAAAATTAACAGAAGCAAATTGAGAAATGAATTAACGTAAAAGCTAATATAGATCCCCAAGGGCAGTAATTGCTTGAAAGTTTCGAATAAGGCGAGAGACTGTATTAGAAAGGGAGGTTGTTTAGAAGAAAATGTTTCTGAGGAAATTTAATCACATTTTTTTAAATCATTTGGTTTAACGTATTAATATTGTGCTTTCTAAACAGCAAACGTAACTTTAACGCATAAGCCAAAATTAAGGAGTTAATTTCCGGTGGGATCTTAAATTGATTGTAACGGTATAGTAAATATTCTTAAATAGCGAAGAGAATAAATATAACATGGTGTAAAATCCTTAGATAAAGAATTTACTTCTTATAATAGTTTAAGATCGTATCAGTCATATTCATCATACATTAAACTTCTTTCAAAAACCCTGTACATAAGACATGTCTTATCTGCGAACAACTCAACCAATACATATTTTTAAGAAATAGCCCAATAAATATAAATCACTAAAAAAATCAGCCTAAAAATGACAATTCCCAATACAAACCCCAAGGGCAATCTTCAACCGATCGATCAAAGACCTTAAAATAATTACTACTACACAACTACAAATAATAAATCTGAAGATAATTCCCTAAAAAAATCCTACTATTAAATAAACAAAAAAAATCAAATCTTTATCAATTATATTAATACATAAGGGGAAACAAGCAAGATAATTAAAAGGTATTTAACAGAAACCACCGCCGAGCTAAACCACCAACAAATCAAAGTACTTTTATTACACAAGAACATGATAAATAAAACATAAAAACATTAAAACAACATATTGATGAACCCAATCTTTTTTTTCTAAAAAAACTTATAGAAAACCAATTTATTACAAAGCATCATCATCAACATATCATCCTGTAATAAAATCACTTTAAAAAAAAACATTTTAAAATGGACGGAGATATGGCGACGACAACAGATCTTACAATATTATTATTATTTGATATCTCATCACATTACCGATGATGATTATTCCTCTATGCAACTGATCCTTTAACAAGATTTCTAGACTAAGATCACATACTTAATAGGATTGATCATCATCATCATCTGGAATGGTGGATACAAGTAAAAAGAGAAGATTTATTTAAGTTGTAGGATAATAATGATGAGCAGTGATATGTGGTAATAATAAAATTATTACACAATATTAGAATAAGAGTTTTAGTTTCTGATAAAGAGAAACTCGAGTCGGAACTCTAACTGGGAGAGGACAGATCAGTCAAGAATCCGCCTTCAATTGTGATATGTAATTTTCAACTTTTTGTCATCGCTTTTTTGGTGTTGTTCTCATACTCCTTCACCAATGGAGCTAAATCGAGGCGTTACGACTCACCAAAAGGAACCAATGAGTCTTCGGGTTGCGCAAAGGATTTGACTTCTCACAGATCTCATTCCAGTCCAATTCAACTCCAATTCGATTGTTGTGTTCCTTTGTTCATACCTACAACTACATATAACTTGAAATATATACATTTTACATATAAATACCAACTAACATTTTCTAAGGATAGTAGAGAGATTCTTTTCACATTGCATTGCATTGCAGCAGCAGTCCATACTACCAGAGAGATACAGATATTACTATTATTATTATGTATATTATTCTTATGGAATATTATAAGAGAGAGAATAGAAGAAGAACCACACTCAAAACACTTACTACTATTTCTACTATTATACTACCACCACCACTACTTTTTGTACTTATGAGACTACTTTACTTTACTCACTTGCTCCATCCTCTTCTCCTATCCTTTACCATGCCTTTTTACCATCATCATCAGAATGAACATCTAAAAAAGAGTGAAAAACTATCTTGAACATTTAATTCAACATTTTCTTTCTACATCTATACACACCACCACCACTCTCTCCCCTGCGTTCAACGAAACCGGTGAAAAATAAAAACCATCTCTGCAGGCCTTGTATTACAATTATTACTTTGTTTTAGGATTTATAGCTTTCCTTAAACGGGTGAAATTATTCAAGCCGGTTAATTGGGATTGAAGTTGTTACAATTATTTACTAGAGATTTTTAAAGATTCTTTGAGTTAAAGAGGATAGAAAATTTATTAAGGATTGGAGAAAGTCTTGAGTATTAAGGGTTTTGAAGGAATTGTCAACCACGTGAGAAATAGTCTCATCTTGAACTGTCATCTGAATTAGTCTGACCATATTTGAGACACCCATACTACTAACTTGTACCCACTAAATAAGACATACTTACTTGGCTCAAGTGAATTAAAGTGACATTAACCTTCATCTTATATCTAAAGCCCGAAACAAAATTACATTGATTGACATTGCATATATAGTGAAATCAATAGCAATAATAATAAATAAGAAAATACCTAATAAATGTTGCATTCTAGGGATAAATTACCGACCACCACTGACCTAGCGAAATAAGAAAATCTTATCAGCTTAAACTTTTCATACTATGTCTGTATATTGGTCCATGCCACATTTGACATTTAAGAGGACTTGAGAAACATTCATTTGTGTAAACTCAATAAGCTGGGAGCATTTACATACAAAAAAATCAAAGTGAGACAAATCAAAATCACACTGAATTTCTTCAATCTTCAAACTTGAACTAAAATCTTGTTCCTAAAGAAAAACCAACCAATGCAAGAGAATCTATTTGATTTACAAAAGTTCAAATGGACAGGAATGAAAAACTTTAAGAAAAACAAGTTCAATAAAAATAATAAATATTAAATTTATTACACCAGCAATTTATTAAAATCCCCCTGTCATTCATGATATCGGATAGAAATTAAAAAGAAATAGATAGACCGTGTATGACGTATACCTGATACTCTTGATACAATTAAATTCGCAAGTAGTATTAGTTGTGGATCGTGTCCAACATCAATCTAATTTAGAAGAAAAACTGGTAAATCTTGTTGATTGTTAAATAAAGGAAGGAACAGGCCTGTTATTTGTATCATCATGCCCCCATATTAAGGGAAAAGAGATTGAATGAGATGAACAAACAGAACCACTAACACCAATATAAATACCACCACCACTTACTACAGTTACTACTACCCCGAGAGTAAAAGTTGACGACAAAAACCTCACTCAACACGCAAAGCAAACCCAACCCAGATTTTCTCTTCCACACGCTGACACAGTCACATTCACAGGATTTAACTCAAGGGTTGGTTTTTTCCAGAGAAAACTCTTCAATTGCAATTGTACTGTGAGACGGGGATGAAAAGGAGACAACCCTGAAAATACAAATCTCTTTCACGGATTGTACAAACGTACTCGACTCACTCCAGCCACCACTACTAGGAGCCAACCCGGCTTTCTCTATTGAAGAATAAGACAGTCTCAACTTTCTCTTCCTTTTCAATGTTGTTGTTTCTTGTTGTGATTTGTGATCTCAAAATACCCTCAGTCCAAGACTGTAGAAGACTGTGTCAGTTTTTATTTTAACAAAGGATTATTTAATATCCGGAGAGGTTTTTAGATTTTCTGCAAGTTAATCAGGGTGTGATATTAATAATTAATTAAGAGTTAATAGAGAAAGAGCCTAAAAATAGGAGAAGTAAGAAGATTACGGTGGGCGAGAAGTTATTCAATGTTGATGAAAATAGATCAAATGGAGTCGGGAGGGTCAAGTGGGGACGATGTGACATCTCCGACATCACGAGGGTCACTTTCTCCAATGCCCTTACCTTTATCAAATCGAGGGTCTAAACAACCCTTTAGCCCACCTATGGACCGACATTCTCCACTATGTCCACCCAAATCCCTTGCGGCTCAGCATATGATGAACTCAATTGCCGTCTCATCTGCAAAAAATATGACTCCAGGGATATTGGCTAGCTTAAATGCTCTGAATGCAATGAATACAGCAGCAGCGGCTGCATCCTTTCATCATCATGATTTTGGTGGGAGCAACTCATCATTTGTGGGTGATCGAGGACTTGATAGACATCCTTATGGGAGTCCTCCAGCTCCCATGGTCCCTACGAATGATCCTAGTGCAAACGAATGCAAATTGGTAGAATACAGAGGTCAAAAGGTTGCTGCCTTTGTCATCAATGGGGATACAATGCTCTGTTTGCCCCAAGCATTTGAACTCTTTCTAAAACACTTAGTTGGAGGTCTTCACACCGTGTATACTAAACTAAAAAGACTTGACATTGTTCCTCTAGTTTGTAATGTGGAGCAGGTTCGAATTCTTCGAGGACTTGGGGCCATTCAACCAGGGGTCAATCGATGCAAACTTCTCTCATGCAAAGACTTTGATGTTCTTTACAAA
>JAQGAA010000238.1:0-26581 GCA_034696425.1 Isotoma viridis
ATAACTTTCATTTTCGAAAAAGTACATGGATCCTTCTCTCTCTCCTGTTTTAAAGGAGACGCTGCACTTACTCACTCCTGAGAAATTAAACCGATACAAGACCTGTGATAAAAAGTTTTGGTGGAATGATTATTTCTCCGGTGAGGAGAACAATACCGGGGAAGAGTTTTTACGGTTACAGTGTGACATGTGGAAAAGGTTGAACTCAAGTACAGTTCCATGTAATAGTATTTTTCCTTTTACTGTTAGAGATCCTAGAGTTTTTATTCCTCAGAAAAGAACTAAAACTAAAGGGGAATTGGATGTTGATGAACAAGAAATGGTTGCAGTTGAGACGGAAGAGATAGATGAAATGAGTAATGAAGATAAACTTAAATTTGGAATTCAGTTTGAAGAGTTTCAAAGAAGTTGCTCAATAGTTGGAAGTCCTTTGTATTCAAACAATTATAGGAATCGACTAGTCCAAGATAAAATGACTGATGAGGAGTTCAGCAAGCGGAGATCTGAGCTTTTGATCCCTGGTAAAAATGAATTAATTGAAAACATAATAAGGTCTCCAAAACATAAGCGGATTTAATATTGTGTTTTTAATTTGTTAATTTAGGCTCAATGATTGACCTTGGAGCGGAAGAAAATCAAGTACCCTTGATGCTTATACATCGTCCTAGTACAAATTTCCGATTTCAAAATGGTGGTTGGGATTTAATCATTCCAGCCGGTTGGGCTATGCAGTTTTGGATTGCTCTTTCTTATAGGTAAAAAATAGTTCAAGTGGGGAACAAGATAGTCTCGGCTTTGCCTGTTGCACAAATATAAAAATAATTTGTAAATGTATTTTAAATTCTTAGAGCGGTCCGTGCCTGTGGTCTCCGAGATGCAATCCACTTTGAATTTGAAGCAGGCACAATTCATGTTTCCAATGAAGATGGATTTCCCTTTCCTCCAGATTCGGCGTCAGGAAAAATTGAAGCTCTAATCAGAGAAGAAGAATTACGTCAGAATTATTTCAAACAAGCACCAGCAAAGCGTTCCAATTTAATAAAACTCGGATGTCCCTTTCCATTCAAAATTTCATGGCCAACATTGCTCAAATATAATGATTCCAATGCAACAAATGACGAGTTTTTTGTTTTAAGAGATAGAAACACATTAAGAAAGCTTCAGGAATTAATTCAGTGTAAAAACTTAAATCAAACAAAACTGGACGAGCTTAATAAGACAATACCTCAGCCATCTAATTGTCTTGTTGGAGTCCGACTTATTCCATGGAAAAAAGGCGTGATTGAAGCTGGTGCAGTAATTTGTATTCCATCCGAATCAGACTTCAACTTTCTCTTAGAATGTTCAAAATCAAAATGTCTTAAGTTGGATGAAAAATTATTACAAGAACCCCCAAGTGATGACACACAAACTCACGTCAAACGGGCCCAGCTGAGGGAAAAGCATCAACAGTTTATGTCATTCTTACGATGTAAACGCAAGAAACTTAGGAAGAAGGAAGATAAAAGTGCATGTAGTGGCAAAGTAGACACAAGTTCATATGATTCGAAAGAAGTGTCTGAGTTTTATAACAAATCAATGGAAGACCTTTGGCTTCCTGATAGTAAAGAAGCTTTGGAATCAATGTCAAAAATTCCTTTTGGATTTGTCGTATTTGGAGATGAAACCTATTCTGTTGCGAAATGTACTGGCTTGGGATATTGCACTTTAACTGGATATCAACGATGGGTTAGTGAGACAAAATGTACTTGGAATCAAAAAAATTTAGTTTTGATTAGAAACTGTAGAAATAGTTTAATTTACAGACTTGCTACGCTAGAAGTGTGTGCATTGAGTTAACTTCAATTTTTTGTGAAGTTCAAGTTTTTTTATTAACGTTTTACGCAGTTATTGTCAAATATGGTTTCCAATTCCAATCCATCCAAGTCTCTAAATCTGTGTGTGGATTTTATTGTCGATATTCCAATCAATTTGTATTAACGTGCCAAACATGTTTAAATATTTATACGCTGGTATGAAAATATCTCATTCTAGAAGACATTAAAATGATAAACAATAACTTATATATAAGTAATCCTTTAATTATTTTTCTCATAAAAATATTAGTTTTTATTGTTAGTTTATATTAAAAGAAGCAACACGTCTTAACCAACCAGTAAAAATTAAATGCGTCCTTTAGCAGTGGATAGCAAATTGTGTGAGCTTTCAGTAAACACTGCTTCTGCATCTCTGAAATTTGAACACTCATTAATTTTAGGAAATTACTTAGGTTTTAAATCGGAATGGGAATGTTATTTGATACGGTATAACTTTTGTGATTTTTTATGAAGGCAACTTTTCCAATGTCAAAAAATCACAAAAGTTTTTAAGCCGGATCAAATGAGCTTGTACAAGCCTAAATATCAACCTAACGTTAGATCTTCTGACGTATTTTAAATTAAATACTTACTGTAAAGTTAAAGCAACCTGCTCTTTGTTACAGAAAATAGGCAACTCCTTCAAAATATCTTGATAGACACTCCTCTCGAATCTAAGTTCCGCATCTCTTGTTTCCAAATCAGTTTCTTCGACGTCATACACACTCCGCTTTCTCTTCTCCTTTCGACTTGGAACAGTCAGTGAGAGGGTTCCTGTTTCCCAATTTCCAACATCGAGTTTGCAATGGCTCACAATCTCTTCATAGGTATTCATGACTTTACACTCTAAGTAGTCCAAGTCCCTCGTTGTTTCATAAACGATATGGAATATGTGCCTGACTTCATGTAACAAAGTTCTTACCGTTGCAGTGCTAAGAGTCAACAAGTCAAGACTATCCATAGCGATTTTATCAATTTCCAAGAAGTCCTTTACATCTTCGTGAGACCAGGATGATGTTGGTACTTTATGTAGGCACTGGCCTACTAGGTCAAACCCATCTTCGAAGCATCGGACAATAGAGATTTGTTTGCTGTTGTTTTTACTATTATGAAGTAGCGAGTCTATTCGGTGTAACTGGTTCAAAATTGTGGTGCATATTTCACTCATGTCGGTTTGAAGCATTTTCAAAATTGAGAATTTTTTTAACGTTTTGAGCATATCGAAACCTGTCCACGTGTCGGGTGTTGTTTTCCCTGGCTGGCAGTGCAGTGCAGTGTTTATAGGATTTCATTTAAATACTTTTTAAAGATTAAACAACTTTTTAAAGAAAATGGATAATTATCTAAATAGCAATGCTAACTAAATAACCTTGTAAAGAATCCTTAAAGGAGCATCACTAAATCTGGCCCAAGTCTGAGCAGCTTTATGAGGATCATAAACTTTGAGTTTTTCAAGTTCTTCAGATCTTCTTTGATGCTTACGAAAAACTTTAATGTGTCGAGTCGTAGTTAGTTGAGTATCTTTTGTTTCTGGAAATGACTTCAAAAGTGCTGTGAATACATGCTCAGCTTTCTGATGTACTAGCTCTACCGTTTCAATAGTATGAACCGTAGCTTCCCACATATAGACAGTTTGACCTACATGATTTTCCATAGTCCGTATCACTTCTTTCAATTCAACAGCAGGGTAACCATTTATTTCGACATCTGGGTCGAATTGTAATTGCTGGAGAGCGTAGGTGGACATCCAAGCATATGAACCTAAAATAGTCTTTCCATGGGTAAGGTTTATTTCTGACGTGGTTAGGGGCTCTTCGGCATATCGAGTAAATGTCAGTAAGATTATTAATTGCTTGAAGATATCATTTGCTTCTTGGAGGTACTTGAGACCATCAAAGGCTGCTTTGTATGCTCGTCTTATACTCTTTTGAGGGGCTGACAAAGGTTCACTTTGACTAACGGGCTAAAGTGAGTCAACATTTAAATGAAAATGGTTAATATAGGTTAGATATAGGAATGTGTGGCTGGATTTTAGTTTAGGAACATCAGAGATTGATTATGCCTTACCACAGATTTATTGGACTTGGATTCAGTTAGCTGTCGAAGAAAGTCCAAAGAATGCTGAGTTCTTGGTGTAATGCTTTCAATTTTTAATACAAAAAAACAAATTTACACTAAAGATATCTTGAAATAGTTATTATAGTGCAAAAATAAATAAAATAAAATTTTGTAGGTTTTTACGGATCAAGATTATCCAATGCAGGTCCAACTTCCTTCCTCCGAAAGTTTTTACATTTTGAAATAAATGCAAAACAACATTCTTTAAGGCTTCCAAAACATCTTAGAGAATGTTTGTCAACTTCTAAGCTATTGACATCACAACAAAAGAGCATAATTGATTATTATAGAATGTATTAGAGTTTGATTTTAATCATGTATCCTAAATTGTATTCGCTTGATTCAGACTTGACAACTAATCCTGCATCGCCTACATGAGGACTTAATAAAGATTATTAGAATTAGAATCATACTGCTTGATCGAGAACATTTATTTTTAAGAATAGATTTTTCAGAATGATTTACTTGCGATTGAAAAAGTTTCACGAAAAATGTCTAAAGTACTGTGTTGTTTGACATAAAAAATTCTCTGAAAGTTTTACTTAAAAAATAGATTAATTCATCTAACATGTATGTAACATAATGAGAATTGACATATACATAACATCTAACATTAATTCATCTAACATCAGCATCTAACCGTGTAGAAAAAGTATGGCTTAACAATTAGCATTACTATGCAGTAGGGAATAATGCTTCAAAATTGCCGAATCGATTTTTCAAACGTTTTAACATACGACTACTGTTAACTAAGACATCAATGAAGAATTTCATTTTATGCCATAGGCTAAAATTTGGCCCTGGATATTTTAGAGGTTTATTCCTGGGGTAGGGATCGAATCTAAATCAGTAATTGATTTATGAAAAATGAACGAAAGATATTGGTTCGCAAGCATCATCTTTTTTTATGTTCAAAATGAATATAGGATGAAGAATTAGAATGTAGATCATTTAGAATATTTACTAACTGCTCAGGAATATCTTCACCGTCGACCTGTCGATTTATTTTTAAATGATCTATCTCCGGAGCATCCTTGTATACATCCAGATTTGGAAGAGTACTAACAAGGAGGGTTTGAGACTGGGAAATTGATTTAGATCTTGTTATCACATGTTTCATCTTCGTCTTATCAAATTTTATCGTTAGTGGATCCATTTTTCTGCAGAATTATGTTTTGAAACTAAAGAAACGTGAATTATGAATATCAAAAGGCTTGTTAGCACAGGCTACCCAACAGGTTACCCCGATTCAATTCATCAGTGCCAAAGAGATTATTTCTTTTTACTGTAAAGTTCATGCTTTTTTGTCTTCCGATTATTAGAATTTCATGCACGTATCCATGACTTTCATATATGAATGGCAGTTGAACAGTTGAACGATTCTCATTCAGCTTCCAGAAACCAGAAGCCACAAATAATCAAATCTCGGAATTTACGAGTATTGTCATTTTTTGTAATTTTAACCATTGAATTAATACTTCCATTGGATTTGGCCATCTCTCCTCTCCTCCTTCCCTTGTTGATATTTAAAAGCTTTTGATTATTTAAAGCAATTTATAGATAAAATTGGTTCTTGTGTAATGCATATAGTAGAATCATGGTAACTGTAAGAACAGATAAAAAAATGCTTTTAGCAAGTACGCAATAGTCATCGGGTTCCTTTACGTTGATTTTGAGCTCTTTTCTTACTTAAATAACTGAAATATAACAGTCAAATTTTCAAAGTGTACTTTGGTAATAAATTTGCAATAAAATAGTTTCTTTGTTTGCATGAATTTGGGTTTTTTTAAAGAATTTTAATAATGATGGTCTTATATTGAAAACTTGACAGCAGTATGAGACATTATTGTCCTAAGTCTTGTTAAATATTCTAATTTATTAGCAATTTGAAATAGTATACAAGGACATGGGCTGTACATACAACAAAGGACTGGTATACACTTGTACAAAAAAGCATCAGATTGCGTGAGAGGTTTGACATAATAATTTAAAGAATTACATTTGTTCCAACACCAGTCAAAGTATATAAAATCCTGGAGGCAAAAAATAATCAAAAATTATGAAAAAACTGTTAAAAAACTATATAGATTCAAATAAGGAAAACATAAAAAGAATTCTTATCTTGAATTCACTATAAGTTTCAAAGTTTGAATTTGGTAGTGGGGTTTTTTTTTTTTAAAACGATTAGATAGAATAGCAGCACCAAAAAGAAATTTGCTTAATTTTATGTACGCACTTAGGGTTTTAAAAATAACGCACTTTCAAGTATAGTTATTATCATTAGATTGTGCGGAGCTATAAACATTACAACTAAAATATGACGAATTGAGTATGAACTGGCAATTCAAATTGATTTATTTAAAAATTTAAAAATGTTAACATACAAATTTTCAAACTATTAATAAATAAATTAAATTTTCAAACTCATTTAACTACTGTCTCGTAAAAAACGTCAAAAAACTGATGACAATTATTCCTTAATTTCATAAACATTAAATTTTTAAATCGAAAGGAAAAAGTCGTTGCTCACAATTATAACTTTACTAACAACATATAATTTTTCATACAAAATTTTAAGGCTTTTTATACCATTATATATTTTCAGTAATATTACAAAAGTAAACCAGGCTTGAATTCCATTTAACTTGGCTTCTGACAAATGCAAACAATAATTTTATGGACCAGCCACTGAAACACCAGCATGTGAAACACCTCTACTTAGTCCAATGGCAGCACTTTTTGAGGTACTGTCAAAAAACAAGAAGTCCTAAATGGAAAGAAAAAGAAATGTGATTTTTTCCGTATTTAGCAATATTATTGCAATAATAAACGTTTTCTTTCTCTAATTTGAATTATAATTTACTAAAAATCTTACAATTAAAATAGAAGCTGCAAGCAAAACCATTTTCATTTTAACATCCAAATCTAAAGGAAAAGTAATAGCAAAATTATCTGCATCAGATATAGTCTCTCGTACAAGACCAGCCCACTTTTTAGAAATCATTCCAATTTGTTCACCACTGGACTTGGATTTGATCTGTGCAAGTTTTGAAACTTAGTTTATTTAAAAAATAGGAAGACAGGCGTATGTTTAACATTGAAAATGATAGTAAAGACAGTAGAAAATTATAGGTGTAATAATAATGTACCCGAAACTCGACATCATCACCACAAATACCCCCAAAAGTACAACATGGACCTTTAATCACGAGAATGCGTTCACCCTGACCATTCTCAACAATCAACCTGGCAATACATATGGACCAGGTTTGGCGAATCGTTCCGTATAATTCTCCAGAGGATGAAGTTACAGTTAAAGTCTGTAATTAATGATTATTTAATATTAATTAATTTCTGTTTGGTTAATAATAAGTAATTATTATAATGTTATCTGTTACGTTCATACACTTAGACAAGGAGGACAACACAAGCAAAGGTTACAGGACATGCTTCTATGCAGATGAACATAGTGGCCATTGTAGTCATCAATGATTGCATTGAAACATCTTCTCTTTCCAATGCAATATCTCATACAACAACCAGATTCCTCTTCTTTAATTTGATATATCGTAAGGGGATTTTCTTTTGATTTTTTCACAAAGTATCTGTTCTTTACTTTGGCTCCCCACACTAATTTTCGAAATTTTGAAATGATTTTAATTATTTTTTAAAAAAGTTCAGAAATTTTGAAAAGATAAATTTTTTTTAGGGTAAAAATAAAACTTGACTGACATTCCCTCCGGTCGAATTTCTGCTTTATATATAAGGAGTCTAGCATTTCCAATGGACGGAGGTCTAGGGGTGTGGTTATTGCTAGTGCTGCTGCTGCTGAAACATTGGAGTTGTTGTATATTAATTTTTATTTTAAACTGTTTTTGGGGAAATTAGATCTTAAAAACTTGGTTTAAAACCGATTGTAAATGAATGGTATTGTCGTAGCTTTTCGTGGCTTTTGTCGTTTTTAGTAAGAAATGCAATCTATTAAAAAGTCTTATTTTACTCTTTACTCTTTACCAAGTTCAACAGCAGAGTGTTTGGGTTCAATAAGGTTATCTTCTTCAGGTATTACTTCGGACATTTTTATCTCGGATTATTTATTTGTAATGTATGAAAAATTTGGATACTTTATATGTATATGTGAGGATATCAAGGTCGTGGTGACCTTTTGGGCTTGTCCCTCCTTCTCCTTCCCCCCCCCCCCATGTTATGAATATTTAATGCAAGGTCCTAAAGCTCTCCCTAGAAACGAAAGTCCTTAAGCTTCTTTCGATCCTTTTAATAACAGCTACAAAAAGTGACAACGATTGGGGTCTCACACACATTTTGGAACGTATGGATTTCATGCACGTATCCATGACTTTCATATATGAATGGTAGTTGAACAATTCTCATTCAGCTTCCAGAAACCTGAAGTCACAAATAATCAAATCTCGGCATTTACGAGTATTGTCGTTTTTTGTAATTTTAACCATTGAATTAATACACTCGACCATTATTAAAAAATGGACAGGAACAAGCGATCCACTGCAGGCGAATTTCGGGCTTCTGCTGCGCCAGTCCCGAAGGCAGTAAGGGAATCAATTGTCTCAGACCAAAAGTCAAAAACAGATATAGGAGCCCCTAACACTAATAAACATAAAAGCCAAGGCCAAGCCAAGCCCTCCATAGCTCCATCAAAACGGGGCAAGTCACTAATGCGCTTCTCCCATAAGCCTTCAGTAGCTGGGGGCGAGCAGTTTCCGAAAAGTGGAGGTGTTAAGGCAAGCCGTACAATTATCCCTGGAAATGCTGGAGCGTCATTTGTAGCGTTCCCATCAACGCATAATTTCTCCCAAAGGGAATCCCAAATAGGTGAATTAGCAAGGGGATCAATTCTCCGACTTCAAAACATGAGCCCGGCCGCCTTACAAATGGAAAATTTGAGGCAGCAGCAGCAAATTGTTCGATTGGCAAGCGTCAGACATTCTATAGCTGTGAACGCTCCTCATGAAAATAGGAATTCGAACGTTTTTTACGAAACAAAAACTGTAAACCCATCTGCCTATAAGTCACAATCTAGGTTTAATTTTTTGAAACCTGAGGATGCTGATAATCCAAACAAGAATCAGAAACTGAAAGCTCATGATGCTGAATGGGAAATTGTGACCACTGTTAGGTCGAATGATCTCTATGATGTTACGAAGTACAAGAGTAATTCAACGGGTATGGAGATAGTACATTCGAAGCTTGGAAACCCTACTGTTAGTGGCCACTTTGTCGTTGGTATGTCCGTGCGGTGATGCAGTAATTCAATTTTGTCCTTAAACTTAAGAGTTTTCATTGCCATACACTTAAAAGGCAAAATTTTCTTTCGATCCTTTTAATAACAGCTACAAAAAGTGACAACGATTGGGGTCTCACACACATTTTGGAACATATGGTTTTTCTGGGCAGTAAATCATTCCCGTTTCCAGGAGTTCTTGATCAACTTGCAAGTAAATGCTTCGCTTCCGGTACAGATGCATGGGTTGGTGAGTTCACTATTCAAATTTTATGATGCAAATAAATCATTGTTCAACTTTGCAAAAATTTAACGGATCTATACTAATAATTTTGCCCTTTTAGAGTCTGATCATTCGTGCTACTCTGTGAAAACGGCAGGCATGCAGGGTTTCCTTAGTCTTCTTCCAATTTATATGGAACATATTTTCTGTCCTGTCCTTGGTAATTAATAAATCGCTTAATAGCTAACCAGTAGTGTCGAATTACTTGAATATTTTTAACTTTTAATTTTTCAGGTGAAGCAGCTTACCTTACAGAAGTTCATCATGTAAATGGGGAAGCAAAAGACGGTGGGGTTTGTTACAAAGAAATGAAAGCGATCGAAAACGACCCTTTGGAACAAGCTCATTGGGCTCTGATCAAGCTAATTTACAAACCCGAATCAGGCTATTATCACCATTACCAAGGTCTTAGCAAAGATATGAGAGACTATTGTAATCTCAAAGCTGTCAGAAGCTTTCATAAGAAATTTTACCATCCAAAAAATACCTGTTTGGTTATTACTGGTGATATGGAAATAGAAGATATATTGAACGTGAGCAATTTTTTTCAAAACTATATTCATATACATTCATTTAAA
Source organism: Isotoma viridis (assembly GCA_034696425.1). Lineage (NCBI taxonomy): Eukaryota > Metazoa > Arthropoda > Collembola > Entomobryomorpha > Isotomidae > Isotoma > Isotoma viridis. The sequence continues at coordinate 10,096 of JAQGAA010000238.1, forward strand.
ATTATCTCTGAATAATTCCATCTTCCAATCTAATCTAACTCATACAGGTGGTGAATCCTGTTATGGAAATCGTGACCGACTATAATGAAGTTCCAGTTCCAGAAACCTGGGAAAAGCCATGGGCATCCGAACGTCCAATTAAACTCACTGAAAATGTTGAAACAACCGTCGAGTTTCCATCAGAAAAAACAGAAAACTCTTTTGTTAAAATTGGAATCGTGGGTCCTAGTGTCACTAAAGATGTAACAAAATTAGTAGGATTCCAAATGCTCATGCAATACCTTCTTAACAGCTCTGTTGCCCCAATTCACAAGAAATTTGTCGATAATACTAACAAACCCTTAGCGACTCATGTTTCTTTCACTGAAATTAACCATGTGCAGACAATATTCTGTATTAATTTTGAACACGTGAATATCAATGACATGAACGATATACCAAGTACTCTCCGAAAATTATTAGTCTCACAAGCTCAAGGGGAGTTTGACTTTGAGAGGATGAATAATGTTATACATCAGTGCTACCAGGAAGCTCTTAGTGCGATGGAAAATGATCCTGAAAAAACTATTGCCAAAGCTGTAATTTCAGACTTTCTTTACGGGTCGAATGATGAGCTTATGTTTGATCGAAGGATTAATCGAGCTTATATAATTGAGCAATTTGCTAATCAACCAGAAAGTTATTGGATTAAGATGATACAACATATTGCGGAATCTAATTGGGCAACTGTGAACATGGTGCCGAGTAAAGAGGCTTTTAAAAAACATCTCGAAGAGGAAGCAAATAGATCTGCAGAAATTTTAGCCAAGGTTGGAAAAGGTGGATTAAAGAAACTGGCTGCGAGACTTGAGGCTGCTGTTAAAATTCATTCAAGACCCCCACCTCCTGAACTTCTTGATTCTGTCTCCACTCCTCCTGTTTCTTCTATCGGTAATTGAATTTTGAAAAGGAGGCTTTAATTTTAGTTTTAAATTAAAACCTTAAAAACTAATTTAACATGCAGACTTAATTACATATTCTAATATAAAAACATTTAGATGTTTAAAACAAGGCAAGGATTAACTTCTACCTGTAGCCAAAAATCTTCATTATTTATTTTTGAATTCTCAAAACTTTCTTGCATGAAGGTTTTAAGATTGTAGATTTTTTGAAGATTGTACGGAAGACTTGTAGTACTTGTAGCTTGAATTTGAAATTGCATATTGCATTATTATAATTAATGAGAGAAATTTTGTTTTATTGAAATTTAGGATTTTTACCCATCGACAGAAAATCAAACCCTCCTTTTGCATCTGAAACCAAGTGCAATCTTTATCTGGATGACATAAACTCAAGTTACATCTATTTAACTGTGATGATGGATACATCTGAGTTAACAGTTGAACAAAAGAAATATCTAGTGCTATTTTCACAAGCGCTTGTACAGTCAGCCTATGTCGATAGTTCCGAGAAATTCTATACATACGAGCAGTTGGTGGCTGGACTCCAAAAAGATGTCTTACACTATGATACTTTCTTCGGTATAGATTGGGATCTCAAAGAACAGACTCGTTTTTCATGCGGCAGCTACTCCCATATATTTTCCATTCGTTTCCAACTGGAAATGAAAAAGGTCAAAGAGGGATTTGAATGGATGCAAATCCTATTGTGGAACACAAAATGGCAAGCGGATAGACTAAAAATAATAGCCCAAGGAATGGCTTCTGATGTAACTCATTTGGAAAACTATGGATCTGTGATGACTCACGCGTTGCTCAAGGACTCAATGTATCAAATGAAAACTAATGTCAAAGCGATTAATTTAATTCGACAAAAAATATTCCTCAAAAAAATTGCAAGTGAATTACCAAAGTCATTTAAAAAAGTGGCTAAGCAACTCGAATCTATTCGAATGGTTATCCTCCGACCTGAAAATACTACAGTGCATGTTGCCACTAGTTTAACCAAGATGGAATTCTACCTTACTGATAAGCCTGAAGTAAGAGATGCTGTTGCCCAACTACTCCGAAGGACTTTTGACTATACAGGATGGAACTGGGGTTATGAAACAAAGCGATTGGCTAACACTCCTGATTATAAGCATATGAAGGACGTTAGTTGTATTAAGAAATGTGGGTCTGAGAAGATACTTCGAATGCATAATTCTGATGAAGAGTCATACCTTATACAAGCTTCTCCTTGTTTGACTGATTATAACGATTCTGACTACCCTTTGGTACTTGCGGCTATCCAGTATTTTTGCCAATTTAATGGACCTTTTCATAAAAGCATTAAGGTTCCAGGATTTGCTTCAGGATATTTCATGAAAGTCAAGCCTCATGAAGGGATGATTTACTTTGAGCTTAAACCTTCTTCTGACCTTGTTTCTGCTTATTGCGCTGCGTTTGATATCATTGTGGCACACTTGGATAAACAGAAGGGTGAAGACATTTGGAGCGAATCTTTACTTGAATCAGCTAAGAGTTCTTTGATTTTTGGAATTATCGAGTTGGGAAACACTCCAACTAAGTTGGCTATGCAATCTTTACTGAATTATTATCAAGGAGTGGATTCCGAATTTACTAGGAGACTTTTGGAAAGGATTTCTGAAGTTACGATGGCAGACATTAAAAGAATTACTGGAAAATATCTCAAGCCTTTGTTTATTGCAACAACTACTTGTGCTGTAGCTGCTCCAGCTGAAAAGGTTCCAGCAATTATTAAAGGGCTAATGGAGTAAGTGTACTACTACTATTCTTTTTTATTGTAGTAGCTTTTTGAAAATAGTCAGTCTGCCATTAATTTTTCCTTTCCTTATACATTCCAACAAAACTAGTACAATTTTTTAATACTCCTGTTTCTGTTTATTTTTTAGTCACTGTGGAAAACGATTGTCCCTTCTACCACCGGTTCACCAGTCTGAAATGGCAGAGTTCTCTATTTAAAGTTGGATCTGTTTTTAAAATTTCCTTAATAGTAACCCCGAAAAATCTCAAATTAAACAAGCCAAAAAGATTAATTTTTGTACATTACGTTCACAATTTATTGACCTTTATGCTATTATGATGAAGAAACCTTAGCGTACGCTGTCAAAATTTCGCTTGATAAAATAAAGTCAAATAAAACTAATTAAGTCAAAATTATTCATGAGACAGGTGTTCAAGTTCGAAGAATTTATTGAATGTTCTCCATCCTTACTGGCCTATACAACATTATATTATCATACCACTCATTAATTTTCAAATCAAATTATTTTGATTGCTAACACATTCCTTTTTATCACAAGTAAACTAGTTTTATCCTGCTTATAATGGCTAACACAAAGCTTTTGATCTTTGATTAAGAAGAGGACATGATCAATAATGATACTTATCCAATACATTAAATAATTAAACACACTGTTTCTCTAATATGTCTTCTTATTATTTTGATTTCATACAATGGTTAATTCCTTTTAAAGTTATTTTCATCCTTCTAACACGTACAACAAATCTTAAATACATGTAGCAGCGAATTGTTAAGTCTGATTAAGGTTTATGGCAATCACATATATATTGTTATTTTCTATAGTTTAATTTTCTTTAGACAAAAGCAAGTTTAACTCTGAAAACTTTTAAAAATCCCTTCTCACACTTCAGGTATTGTATGATTTGATATAGACTTTGTAAACACACTCATGACTGTTTGTCCTCAAACTATCTTTTGTATTGTGTGATGACAAGTTTACTTTGTACTAATAACTAACCCCAAAATCACCAGCGTTCTCTAAGCTACGTAAACTCAATACATAGCACGTGTACAAAAAACTGTACGATTAATTATATTACCATTCAAATAATCTACAGAAAAAATTTAGCGATAGATAAATTGGAAGAGAATCAACCCTAATTGTTTGACTACACAGTGTTATCGATACTTACTAACTTATAACATTCTCTAGAATTAATATGTAACCCTTTTACATAATTATCCATATACTATTATGCGTGTTTAATTTTTAACAATAAATTGTATCGTATACATAACACAGATAAGCATTTTGTTAAGAAAAACGTCTTAACGGAGAAAATATTAACTGAAAATATTGAAAATGAATTACTATTTGTAATATCCTATTGGAATTGTAGCTGAGGAAAACTGAGTTTTTGAAAGTTTTTTTTTATAAAACTTTCGAACGTGATTACTGGCTTCATTCAAGTGATAATGAAGATAAGAAATACTTTGACATGTGGCAGTTGAGGTTGATACGTGCGTTTTGTGTACGCTATAGACCTAGCGTACTATACTTAATCCTTTCGAATAAGAGTAATTTTCTTTATCTTTTCACTTCCCATTTACAAATATCCGAGAGTAGAATAAGTCTTGACAAATGTTGAGGTTTCTGGCCTTGTCCCGTTCCTTAAAAAATGCATAATTTCCATTGTATAAATAACGTTTCATTTGCCAGTTATATTTTAATCTAGAGAAGAAAAAAAGCTCACTCATGATCCCAAGGACAAACATCCTCCTCACGGCTCATTTTCCTTTTATCACTAGGTGACATCGGAACCTTTTCTTTTTCAGGAGGCGATGTGCTTGTAGTACTACTAACCATCACATTTGAAATAGACTTTTTTCTATTATTCTCCAGATTAGCACCTTCTATTATTGGAGGTGGTTCGCACTTTTCCATGACAGCTGCAGCAGTAGTAGGTATAGAGGATGAACCTCCACAATAAACACCACCATCATCGTCATCATCAGTCGCAGCAGCAGCATCTTTACTACTACCTCTGGATACTGTCACTTTTGCAATTGTTATTCCATCAGCACTCTCAACCTCTTTGATAATCGTTGATTCACTTTTCTCGGAAGGAATTAAAGTAGACGAGGAAGGAGTTATTGATACAGAGGAAGATGTGGTTGGGGTAATTATTGAAGTAGAAACAATTATGGTTGAAGACGTTATTAATGGGCCCACCGCAGTAGAGGGCGGTAGACTTGTTCCAGCAACCGCAGCTGCACACGTACTCGTGACAATTATTGATGCTGTCACACTTGAGATTGATTGTTTACGCTGAATAATATTTTCTGTCATTAATAGTTCGTTATGTTTACTTCCATTACTCTCTTGTCGTTGTAAACTTAACTGGCTACCCCGGCTGGGAGTGTCGTCTTGTTTTGTGGAACCGACACTTCCCTGCTTTGACAAAACTGAAGATTGTTTGCTTGGAGGTCCAGATCTTGATTGCTGGGGCTGAGCATAAGGAAGATGTTGTGTGCGATCTTCAGACTTCTTCGAAATCAATTGCTTAGGACTATTTGAATGAAGAATGGCAGCTACGGCTGCTGCTGACGTTGATGGTTTTGGAGTGGGAATAGGTACAGGAGCTGAGACTGCTGTCGTAGTAGAGGCCGATTTTTCTGACGGAAGTTTCTCCATGCTTTCCCATGGACATACATCATCTATACTTGCTTGTGATCTGGAGAAAGTCGACATTCATATAAAATTATCAATTAGTTATAAATTAGTTTAATTTCATTAAATTATAAAAGCAAAGGAGTTTTGCAAGAGTAAGAAAGTTAAAAACACACCATCCAAATCACGGCAAAACTACACTCAATCACTTCATTACATACACGACCACAAAGATTACATAAAACCTCGTATAACTGAATTCAGCAGAGCATGTCATTACCATCACATTTAGGCAACCATTAAATTCAAACGTAAATTAAATATTTTACATACTTTAAAAATATTTCCAAATTTTTTCAAACTTTGAAACAGTTAACTTAATCTTGAAATGAGCAAAATTACTACTAATATTGTCAATACTTTTAACTGAATTTAGTTTTCGATTGATACTCAAACTCAACAAGACATACAATACAAGAAAAGTAGAAACCGAGCAGACTTGTTTAGTCTTCATACGTTCCGAGCAGTCAGATATCTTAAATGAGAATATATTTTACGTACTACTACAGTTAAGTTACTATTCAAGTAGTACAAAGAGAATAAAAGAACTTAAAAAATAAGGTATTTTTTAACAAATCACAAAATTGTAGTCACCAAGAAGCAGACGAAAGAAGAAGTTTGCAACAATTGTATTTTTGGACAACAGATAAATATAAAAAACGAAAATGAAAGAATTAAAGATAACATTTTTGAAAATGATTTGTGGATAATTTTCTCTTACAAGGTTTCTTTTCCTCCATCCGGAATCAAATCTCCCCTATATAGAGTCAATTGTAATTGTTTAGTATTTTAAGGTCAAAGTGTCATTTTTTAAATAATAAGTTTATACTGTGCTTTTTTACGAAATAAATTATTCCAACGTTGTTAGACCAAAATAATAAAATGTCATATGGCAGATCGTTCTTCCCTATTTAATCAAACAATCAGCCTCTGATTCACTCGGGGATACAGAAGCGTTTCAAGGGTGAAATCTACGTACTTTACTTGGTGAGTTGCAATAATACGATTTTAAAGGGGTGAAATGTCTACGGATAGCAATAGCATGGTCAGAACAGAATTCGTAAAACAGAACTTTAACCTTTAAATGAACATCCACAAATTCACTACAAAATTTGAAACATTTAGAAATTGAATTAAGAAATTTCATCAAACGAATTCGTTCCCTTTAAACAGTTTTGCATAACTAATTCAACTCACTACGATATTTCCTGTTTTGTTGGAGGATTTTTTCTTAACTTAAAACTAGATAGTAAGACTCAAGATACTTTGGCACAGGTAGAAAGAGAGAGGTTAATTAACTACTTATATTACCGGTAAGGGCAGTCAGCCATGACGGACAGTTTATCATTTGTGTCTTGGCTGGAAGCAGACATAAGATCACATTTTCCGGCTGAAAACAACAGGATATCATCAGCTGGATTGAATACGTCCCCACCCCCAAAACCAAAACTTTGCAATGACATTCCTGTACCCAAAGGAAACGATGGCGGCATTGTTGTCGATGACTTCTTTTTCCCCGGAGCAACAAAACTAAATAATCTAAATACGACAAAGAAAAGTTAAAAAACAGTGTAATATTACCCCCGTAATCACCAAATTAGATCCCCATATCTTGGTCTAAAAATGTGATTTGAAATATTAACTTTATAGGTTCTAATTTGATTTTTATGGTAATTTATCGAATTGGGTGAAACAAAACAACTAAATGTATTTACTTATCAAACCGTTTCTTCTGATTCAGCTGCAGGGCATTGGCTATTAAGCCCTTGTAGTGTTCGGAACGGATGAAACGAGGGTAGCAGTCTTTTTTCAACAGCATTGCGTACACGTGATCAGCAGCAGGGTCGAAAGTGAAACGTGATGGGGACAAGTAGTGCAACTCCTTTTGCACTGCTTCCATTGTCCTCATGTCGATATTGATTTCACATGGAGCACCAGGGGATAAGAACTCGCTGATGCAATTTGAAAATTTTGTATTAATTAATCTTACCACACAATATATATTTTTTAAACGAATCTGTTATAATTTTGTCGCAAAGTGTGTATACTTGTAAATCTGTTGCGCTTTGGTCCTTAGTTGGCACCCTGGTCCGTAACGTAGATCCCTTACGGCAAGCCAAAAACGGATATTTTCGTGACAATATTCCTTTTTCAGGTACGTTGTGAATTCCCGAAGACCTAATTCAAAAACTTGTTATAAAGTTACATAACGGCAAATTGAAAATATAAGAACGTGATTATATATAGTTAAACTTAAATATGATAATAATGATAAAATATATAAATTTTTACAGGTTCAAAAGCTAACCCGTAGGATCGAAGACTAAATCTTCTGTCGAAATTCCCCACTTTTTCACCCTTTTCTCTGTAGGAACGTCAACCCTAATAAATAGGTTTATAAACCAATTAGAAGTAGTTACCTAGTAAGTTAATGCATTTCAAATTCCCAAAATATGGTGAATTAAAAAAAAAAAAGTATTAGAATACTTACAAGGGAGCATTGATAATCCAGTAGGTTATAGCTTCTTCTCTATCATTAATATGCCATGGATTGGCAGGATTGGACGGCTTGCTTGCTACCAGAAATGGATCATGTTCGTGATAGGAGTCACAATGGGAAGCTAAACTTTCAAGAGCTTGAGAAACTGTTTAATTAAGAATGAAATGAAAAATCATTGTTATTAAAAGTCAAAATGCTGTGGAACTTAATTTAACTGTACATAGTTGTCCTATATATGTTAAAGAAACCTTTTATGCGAGTGCGAATACAGGAAGTTCTAAGAAGATCAACTTCAGCTCGAATTTCTTCCAAGATATTTGTCCTTCGAATCTGCTTCGTTCCTTCTTGTGCATGGAAATCAGCCTTGTACATGGGTGGGGTTTCAACACAGCATGAAACGCCTGGAGGAGGTCGCAGCACACGCCAAAATGCTTTTTCCTGACTATCTATCACAACTTTATCCAGTTTCCTCCGATCTTTACTGATTCTTACCTGAAGTTATTTTAAATTGGTATTTCTTTCTTAATTAAATTAGTACTGTTTACTGTACGAAGTAAATTTTTTAATACAAACCTGCTCATCAGCCTGCATTGATATAAAATCCCACTTTTGACCAAGATTTTTTCGCAGTTCATTTAAGGCTTCAATTTCATAGTCATCTAGAGCATGTTTTTGCTTATTTCGCAGAGTTCTTTTGGCCAAATAAATGGCATAGTCGATATTATCCATCGTTGGAACTTGGGAAGGCCAGTAGTATGGAGTCTACAAAAACAACAAAGATGAAGTCATAACCTCGCTCAACTTTCAATCGTTCCTCACACGCTAGTCCACTGCACTGGTGTATCGGGCCTGATAGGTCCCATTTTCCTAAGTCCTTTTCCAAGGCGGCACTTACTTGGAATCGAAACAAGGCAGAATCATCCTTCACAGAATAATTACGGTTGTCTCCCACTGGGAAGAAATAACCATGCTGACAGAGCAAATTTGCTAAATGGACCGCCTCAACTGAAACAAAACAAGAAGACGTAAATGTTTCCATGAAATTTGGCTGAGTAATTTTTCTTACGTTTTGTAGTACCGGAATCTTCGATGGACAACCGTTCCATGAGCCATTCAACGATATCATAGCCAGCGAAACAAGCAGGAACGGAAGAAAGCAACTTATGTTGATCTCTAACTGGAACGCCATGCTCCGGATCCTGCATCTCCTTTATCAAATTCTCCATCTTAAAAAGGTAAATAAGATTCCCCAAATACAGTCATTGAAACATTTTTAAAAAACGTTTGCAAAAGTTAAATAAAGCTAAATATTAAGTCAGGTTGCAGACCTTACAGTAAGCCAAAGGTCTCTTGTAGACGACCTCCTGATGAAGAGGATCAGGGGAGCTGGCGTTATTAGTTAGCAACTCCATTTTGATCGACATTTAGATATTTAATGGCAAATCGAATTTACCTATCCTTTCTAAAATGTAGAATCCAAAGTTTATGGAACATTTCATCCTAATTCTAAAGCTAACTTTAACATTTCTAGGCCATAATAGTCCTAAACATAAGGAAAGTGCTTTTCAAAAACGCTGAAGTAGTTTTAGTTTACAAATACGCTGCAGCAGCAGCATTATCTTTTTCATCTTCTTAAACCTGGACTTTGATTTGATTTCTTTGTAAATACAACCTGGACTAAACGGCAGATAAATAAATCATTAGCACACCCACATCCGACTTTTACTTTGCCAGCCGTTCATATTTGGTAATGTAAACAAAACGAAAAAGTCAAAAGGTCAGGAGACCCGGACACCATTTACGTAGACAAAAAAGCGAAGTCAGCAGCACCACCAGCAATTCTCGTAGTCCATCCCCCACCATTGCTGTATCTTATATCCCTAACCCTATATCCCAAAAAATAAAAATAAAATACAATTAATTGGAAAATTAAAAATTCAAAGGTTAATCCGTGTTATTATGATGGAAATAAACAAGACCCGAGATTTTAGGTTGGGAATGAGAGTGAAAGTAAGGTGTACCTTGCACATTTCTTTATGCGCTGAGCTGATCGAATGGTCTGGTACTGACAGTTTGTGTGTGAGTGACAGATCCCAGAAGTTACTTTTGGTCTGGTCTATGGTCAATGGTTAAACAGTATTTTTGGCTTGTGTGTGGTAGTTCGTAGTAGAGTATAGGCAATCCCAATATCACCAATCCTTTACCATAGTTAGGGAGAAAACAGAAAAAGAATGTGGAATGATGGTGATGATGATCAAAGAATCAAACCCAAATTCGGGGGAGTCCTCCTTCATCCTTACCTGCATGGGGAGATTAAAACCGAGTTTTACAAAAAAGTATTGCAAATGTGAAAATATAAAATTCATAGCACATAGGAAGAGAAAGCTTTTAAAAATTTCTATGATATTTTATAATAATACCCTTTACCCTTACCTTACATACTTTACCAACAAACCAGCACGTACAACGGAACCAGATAGAGGCATAAGTCCACATAAAGAAACCACCACCACCACGAACTACTGACAAGGACAACCGACCATATAATACCTGCCTTGCCTCTGTCCTGTTGTACATCCCATGGAGACTTCCCTTTACTTTCTACCCGGAATTCTGAATTCGGTCTTTTTCGCAAATTCCGGGAACTCATCATTTTTATATTCCTTTTTATATCCAGACCCATATTAACTCAAAACTTCACCCCAAAACCCAAACCACGGTTAAAACGTTAAAAGGAGACACAAAAAACCGTGAACCGATCCGAATCCGGGGAGCGTTCTATCCCTATCTCTACTCTACTCACAACTTCTCCAGCTCCACTCCTCCAGCAAAACCCGAAAATTCGGGGTTTTCTCTCGAATCGGGATCTACACATAAAAAAAATGCTCAACTTTCTCTCTCTCTTCTCTTGTCTCTTCCTTGTCTTCGTACGTCGATAAATTCTAAAATTTCATTGAAGAAAAATACTACTCCCGCTAAGTCAAATTTAAACCATTGGGGCAAACTAAGCCTGCCATTTTACTTACAAATTTTTAGCATTTCAATAAACCGAAATCCTTACTTAAAAATACTCAAAGGTTATTTGCCTCACAAAAAGGCAACATTTCCTCCACAAAGGCAACATAACCTTTGACGCAAACAAGCCCTATAACTGCAATTTGCCCACAAATTTAACAATTATAGAAGGTAAAAGGGCAAAAAGAGAGTATAGAGTTATGTCATGCGTCATGAGAATGATGCGTTAAAGCTTCTCTGCGCCTATGTTGTTGCCTATAGCAAGGAAATAAAGCTCTTTTGCTATACACAATACACACACTCACTCGGCGTCTGTCTCTAATACGTTTCGCTAGTTCATTCTTCATTCACCCTCGCAATCTTATAGACGTCGTGTAAAAGCATTCCTCCTCTTTCTCAAAAAAACGAAATTAAATTGAATTTTGAAATTATTTATTAATTTAAATTGTGAAAAAGAGTTTTCTTTATCCTCCAAAGAATTTGAAGAATTGTATTTTGTTTGAAAAATAATTCTGAATTACGTAAATTGTTGTTTCCTGTTGTTCACTCTGCACTCAAAAAAGTTCAAGGAAGAGAAGTAATTCAAGGACGAAGCTGTGACGAAATCAAGTTATTTGCTGCAATTTAAAGTGAGAAATAAGTCTGAATTGTTGTTTACTAGGAACTATTTATTGTTGATTATGCGTGTGTGAATTTTTGGAACTAATTTGTTAATTTTTGTTTTGACTCCTCTCTGCACTCAGACAAAAGTCAAAGAAACAGTCAGCAGTAAAGTTTGAGTTAAACGTGAAATCAGAGAATATTATAATGGCAAGCACAAAGATGGAACTTAGCTTGGACGATATTATCAAGACGAACCCTAAGGTTCGACGTGGAGGAGCCCGAGGTGGCCGGGGTGGTGTTGGAGGAAGAGGAGGCCGTGGCGGTCGAGGTGTTGGTGGTGGAGGAGGATTGACCCGTAGAGGTGGACTTGGAGGAGGTCGAGGTGGATTAGGTGGAGGCCTTCGTCGATCTGGTGGTGGTGGAGGCCGTGCGTCTTTCGGCAGATCTCCTCGGGTAAGTTTTATATTTAAAGTTGAAAGATGAATGTGAAATGGCTGAAAATATTGCATTTTTGAATTTGCACAACACGCAATATTGAAGATAACAAAGAATGTAGTTTTTTTAATGGCATTTCACATTCAGAGTCTATAGTTGGTACTGTTGACTATTAGTGCATAGTCAATTAGATGATGCAATGCAGGTGTGAAAAAATATTGATTTTTGTGGATGTTCTGTTTTTTAAAGGTGTGTAACTTCTCCTTTCACCTTTTCTGGATGAAAATCAGATTAAGGAATCGAATGGAAAATGAATGAATGAGATTAGAGATGGTGGAGAGAAGGAAATGCACTTGTGATGATGATGTTGGCACTGTCACCATGCAATTCACATGAAGCTGTTTGCTGATTAAGGGAGAATGATTAAGCATCTTTTTGTATAAACACAAAAAGTTATCATATTATTTCGAGTTTTGCTCGATTCAATCCCTAAGCAAGAGATTTTTAATTCTCTTTGCTCCTGGTAATGAATACCAAGGGAAAAGGTCAAAGATCAGATCTTTCGACCTAGCTTGAAGCTTCCTGTTCAATATCTGTGGTTATTCAGTGTGACCACAGACAAGATAAGAATCAATTCTGATTCAGAGGTAGAATTGATATTTCATTGATAAGCCCATAAAATTTTTAAATGCAATTATTAATATGATTCATGATCGATGTTTGTCATCCCCTGTCACCTTGCAAGCATTGCAACCTACATGTGGCTATTTGTGAGTTTTATCACCCTTTGACCCAGTCAGTCATTCACTCATCAATCAGTTCAGTCAAAACCAAAACCTGAAACAAGGTCATCTGTTTTTCGAAACAAGAAGTTCAAAACCCCATCTTTCTGCATCTGATCCTATCGTCACAAGTTTAATATGAGTGATAAATTAGAAGCAAGTGGAAAAAGTGGAGCCTCTTTTTGCAAAATTAGTTATGAACTTTGCCCTTAAATTGATAACAAATCAATTGGTAATCAGTGTGGCGCTTGATGGCATGTTGGAAATTGAAACTACGTTCTTCGGTTCTTCACTACAATTTACAAAATCCCTACATTACGTAACGGTCCTTGGTTGGTGCATGGAGACTGGTGGTGCGTTGTTGGTGTTGAGTGCTATAAGCTGTAGTTGGTGCTAATGCTAAAGGGGGTGTCAGCCAGGCAGGACCATCATTAAATGTGCAGAGCAGAACAGAACACATCACATTGCCTTCCTGTCTCTGCTCGTCCTCATTGTTAACCATTTAATTCACTATATATCTGTATTAATTAGCTAGATAGACTTCAGATTTTTTTACAAGTGAAGTAATTAGGACGTGATTGTTGTGCAGGGAATTAGAGAGAAATAATGAGGCAGAAAGTTTAAACTATTAGAAAATAGCTATAATGTTTCGTATCAATGTAATTAATTCATAGGGCGCTGCTGATGGAATTTGGGTTCATGACAAGTTTCAGGATGGCGGTTTTGGCCGAAGGACCGGAGGGATCAGAACTGCTAGTGGTGCTGGTGGAGCCGGAGGTGGTGGGGGTTCAAAGATCACAGTCAGCAATTTGCACTATGGAGTTTCTGATGCTGACATAATTGTAAGTTTTTCGTATAGCTTTATTGGCTTAATTCAAAGACATTTAAGCATAATGTTACAGCTATGAGTACAAATGAAGCATTTATTTTTTAGTTTGAAACAAAGTTCTAATATTAACTTTTCTGTCTTGTTCCGTTGTTCCTAGGAATTGTTTGGAGAAATTGGAGCCATTCGATATGCATCGGTTCATTACGATCGATCAGGAAGGTCCATGGGGAAGGCTGATGTTGTTTTCGATAGACGAGGTGACGCCCAGAATGCTATTAATCAATATAATGGAGTTCCCCTTGATGGTAATTGGTTGTTTTGAACTTTACATTCTTTATCGATTATCAATATTAGCTAAAGAGGTCGTGTTAATTAAGGTTGAACTATGTTTAGTTTCTATTGTGACGTGGATCTTTTGTCCTCGTTTTTTTTCTTAGTAATTTTGTATTTAGAAATGTAGAGCAATTAGACAATTATTTTCTTTCCTGAATTGAAGTTGTTGAACCAGGAAATACCGGCGTAGGATAGATAGTAGTAGTAGTTACTATAAAAAATGTCAATATTCTCAATATGCAATGAATCAATACTAATGAAGGACTTCGGTTTCAGGACGTGCGATGGCGATTACCTTTGCGAATGCCCCGACAGCAGTGGCTATCAGCCCTAGGTCACCAATCCGTCAAGTTCAAGGAGGGAGAATAGGACGGAGACCTGGTACAGGACCAGTTAGAGGTAGAGGAGGACGAGGTCGTGGAACTGGTGGACGTGGAGCTGGAGGAGGTCGGGGTGGAAAGAAACCTGCAGCAACCCCAACCGCTGCTGAACTTGACGCTGAATTGGACGCTTATATCAGCGCTAATCCTAAGTAAAATGGAATTAGTTAAGACATTTTAGATAGAAATAGTTATTGAGATAGCGTTTACTTTAACTCAGATTTATGCCTTTTTCGTTTGTCGTTACCTTCTGTGAAATACCGAAGCAAAAGTGTAAATCAACTAATATAATACCTTGTTGTTTTCACAAAATACAAGGAATTTTGACCTTATCTCTTTAAATACATAACTACACTACGTCCTTTGTTAAACAGAAAAGTTTGTAAAAAATTATCTCTCAACTAGTTTATGTTTTATATGCATGCTCCCAAGTAAGCAGCAAGTGTTTTGAGTGAAAACATCTAATACAGATGAAAGTTTTGGCTAACCAAAGAAGTCCAAAATTAGTAAAGTACTTATTGCATAAGATTAAGGAAATAGAGAGAAAGAGATAGCAAGCATAGGCATACGAATTGAATATATTTTATTGTTAATTATTTTATTAAATACTGACAGCGTCATTAGTCATTAGTGACCATCATCACGCCAATAAGAGTAGTTCTCTTGAGTTTTTTGTACTTTGAAATTATTAGTGAAAAATGAATTAAAGATATAGGTCATTTCTCAAGCCATTTTCAAAACCACGTAATATTAACTGTGTGTCTCAAAGATCATAAAAACAGTGATCTTCATGTTTTTTAGGTAAAAACATAAATAATTGATTAAATATAAAGTTTCAATGTATTGCTTAAAGTAATAACTACTAAAAGCTGATTTTCATTTATGTTTTTGTAACTATGATGGGACAGAAATCCAGATTCTCTGAGTGTATTTCTTACCCCAATTATATATGGCAAACATACATACATTTACCTACTAAATATTATAATAAGTATATTTATTATCCAATTCGAGAGTATAGATAAAGATAGTAATTAATTTATGCAGAAGTCTTTTAGTTATTACAGATTAAGCGGTAGTTTTCTTCAAGTAATTGGTCTTCATTCTATTTAAATTTGTTTTCCTTTTGAAGGAAAGCAAATAAGGGTATGTAATAAGGTTATAATTTAAGGATATTTATACTTAAGATTTGCTTTGTCTAGTTTAAGAAGTTTAAGATGAATTTGTGTAATCATTAGACGCATTTATAAAATGCATGTATCTAGTGAATAATATTATGTTGACAAATGAATTTGGAATTGTGTAATCAATATTTCTACTTGTTGCTGCTATTATTGATTTGTTAAATTTAGCTATTAATTTGTTTATAAAATACAAGCCTGATACATTTTCAGGTGACAAGTCACTTCAAATTTCTGTGTGCTTTAGTTTTGTTATTGGCTTTCATTGGGATAATATATCTCATCCTCATATGTACATCAGTATTAACAGTAGCTCGTCAGTCGTCAGTCACGATTTGCAGAACGATTAGCTAAGGCTAAGGAGCTTTTCTAAACATACTTTCGATATAAAAAGGGTTCGCTTCGCAGACCATTTGACATAAAACCCAGGAACCTTTCATAAAATACCATAGTTTGTCTTGCTGACAGCAAGAAAGGTTAACATGAAAGACATTTTTCAGTTAGTACATGATTTCAAATTCTTATATAGATTGCACTTTTGGGCTAATAATCACCTTGCATACTTTCATGGGTGATCGGGCTAATAAATATTAGACTAAAGAAAGATTTTTTCTTTAGTCTATGCTTGCTACTAAATAATGATGCCTAACCTAATTTTAACTTCGAAGTTAATTTGTTAATTAGGTGCTATAAGGTATGAGTAAGATAACAGCATACATTCATCTCGGGGAATATTTTGTAGATTCATTCACTATTGCTGTGTCACAAATTCTGGATAGTAATAATAGTAGTAGTAAATTTGACGCAATATTTTCTCTCATTTCCCACTCTTGACACCCATTGACCCATTATCGTTAACTTGCATAATAAATTAAGCAGGGATTAGTAGGTTTCAGTTGATAAATGCTTCCAATCCGACACCGGTAAATTGATGAGAAAAGATAACTCATATCATTCTTCTTCTCTCAATCCAACCGAACCATTCGATTTA
>JAQGAA010000239.1:0-26577 GCA_034696425.1 Isotoma viridis
GGGGGTGTCTATTGGTGGAATAAAATTTTTTTAGGGAAAAATGTTTGTTTCAAAGACAGAATTTTTTGGAAAAAATTACATTTTAAAGTTAAAGCATTGAAGCCTCTCTATAAATATTAGACAGGTACATGTGTTTTGATAATTTTGCATTTAAACAATTTTAACATTACTAAAAGCTAAAACGTCTAAAGTTAGAAACCCATTAAGAGGGAAACAATTTCCTTATTGTAATTTAGTTAGAGTACTAACTAGGTATTCAAATTGCATTTAAGCAAATGCTCAGCAAGTTTTCCCTTTTCAAGGCAAAATTGTTGCTGAACATTTTTGGCTTCTTAATGCATATTGAATTTTAACTCTGACGATGATGATGGGGCTATTAGAACCATCAGAATATTTGTTACGCCATTTCTGAACAATTTGAAACTTTTGCCATCGCCATTACGTACATTTGAAGGAAAGTGAGTAAGGCTCACTTTTGCGTAGACTTAGGTTTCAAATTAGATTCCAAGAATACTCTCAATTTCATCAGAGATTTCTAAACCGACTTTCAACTTTTCGCATACAGTTTTAGTCCGCAACCTGCTTGTTATGCAATACTGTGCATGACCAATTGCCATCGTTAGCTTTAATATTGTTTATTATCATACTCCGGGTCGACTTTTTCCTTATTTTCAAGTCTGCTATACCGTGCAGAATATTACGGTAATTTTAATAATATAATACATCATAATATTTTATAACAAAATGTTCAGCAAAATGTATATTATTATTTATTATAATTTAACAACGGAAATATGCAAAAAGGAAAAATAGAAGTATTAAAAAAAACTTAATAATAGAATATTGATTCCGCTTGGTCTTGGCAAGGTACAATTCAACATTCAATACAAACAGAAAGGATACTTGCGATCCATGAGGTCGATCTGACTGAACATGCATTCCCCCTTAAGATTATTTTATTTCATTTCCTTGAACAGTCATAAAATCTTCCCCAACATCATTTCCACAGTTAGTCACCATAACCAAAATATTGTCTCTGATCCAAGTTAAATATTGCTCATTGACTTAACTACTTTTTGCAAACCTATAAAATAATCATAGCTAAATTTTCAGTTAAGCTAGGTTAGGACAACACACTGAGTTTTTACTTTTGGAGTCAAGAGTCATAAAATAAGTCAATGATAAAAAGGATGATGGTGTTAGGTATCATCATCACAAATGGCAAAATTTCGAACCGCTTGAATATTCATTTTTTATGTTATACTAATAATAGTAAAAATATGATGACACACCGGAAAGCCCATTGTTATTATTATCATTACTATTAAAATTTTCCATTTACTGTAACATAATTCTAAACTCGGTTAGATGTCCAATGATTGGGTTCGGTTGCCTTTCCTTACTTTACTTTATACACAACAAGAGACCAAATGCAATTGGAGTAAAGCTCCTAAGCTGGAAAAGTATATTATTGTTGAATTTTGTTTCGACTAGGATTGAAGAAGATACTGCATTGTAATATTATCTGAAGGGAAGGACAGTTTTGATTTGATGAGTTACAAAAGGTTTCAATTTTCAATAAAGTATCACATCGCTATGCCATGGCAAAGAGAAAATTGCAAAGGATTATCCTTGTTTTGTGCTCTTGGCACTCAACAGTTATTAGTTTCCATGTCTAACAACAACCCGTTTTATTACCATTTTCGTGTATTTCGTACATTATAGGGGAGCGTAATAATAATAATACAAACCGGTGGTGGTGGTGGTTCAAAGTTCAAAAGTTCAAAAATCCTTTATTAAAGTGTCTACTCAGAATCAAACATTACATAAATGCAATAATTGGTTTACATCCAATGACACTATATGAATAATAAAATCTGTAGTCAACTTAAAGCAATTAAAATTAAATTCTTTCTGCTATATTAACACTTAAAAGATTTGCAATGACATAATTTTGTCTTTAACACTAGTACAAACTTTCACTTCTTAAATCTTCCATCCACTCTTTACATTTTATTATAAAAGAGTTCATGCATAGTCCTGTTAATTCCCTGGTGGTGTAATAATATCCTTGAAAAAGCTATATACATAAAGAACAATGTAATATATGCTACTTTCATACTGTAAAGTATTAATATAGAAATTATTGGAAGGAAACCAATGCAGATATTTTATGTTCAATAACTTAAAATAATCGACTAACTGGGAGAGAGTTCATTGAGCATTTGTTACAAAGGATTTTAAAACTATTATATATTTTAGCCCGTCCATATAAAGGACTAGAAACTTTTTAAATATTTTATAGCTGTAAATTATTGTTCTGGAATGAAATGTTTAAGTACAATTCAAAAATTTGAAATTCATTAGATCTTAATTAATGTTCCTGTTCCTCCCTCTCACTTACCGTTTCAATGCAGACACCACACCCATTCAATCAGTGAGTCTACCCTTGCCCCACTTGCCTTTGCTATTTAATAAATCTCACTTTCCGAGGTGTTTTTATATATTATATTATTGGCAAATGGCAATATCAAGCTCTGCTTACTCAGCTCATAGCCTTTGCCTTCCACCAATATAAATCATGAATTGCAAACTTCGTTGGGCTTTGTTGGAAAATGTCTCTCATCTCAGATCTTGTTGTTTTTACTATTTTTAGAATATTGGGGCACTTTCGCAAATATGTTAAGTTGTTTTAATTGGGTGAGTTTAATATGTATCATTCCAATTATGCATCATTTTTGCTTTTCCTTCTTTCTTTTTAAAAATGCGAATGAACTTTTTTTGCAGAGATTCTCGTAAGATTATTGAGATACCTTTTGCTAAAGATTGTTTATATTTCTTTTGTTACAATGTTTTGATACTGACTAGAATGAATTTGAGAAATTCTACTGTCTTTCCTCCTAATGGTTTATGAGTTTCACTTTGCACCTGTGTTTTGACTTTTTTGATTGATTGAAATCTATTACGAATTAAAAAATTGTCAGACACAGTTTTTTAAACTAAAAGGAACGATTAGTAATTGTATAGGAAGCATGGAAGAGTTTTTTTTCTTTTACAAAATCATAAACACTTGCGAAAGTTCAACATCTTAACTTACAATATGCAATATTCCCATGCTTCAAATTTCGTTTAAGGAAAACAGATTTCCTCTTTATTAAGTTATTTAATTTCCTGTATCAGGTTTTCAATATAGTATTGATTTATAAAATGCCTACGGATCCATCTTTCTAACTTGTGTTCAATCCTTTCTAAACTCAAAAGGAAAATGCGACATAATTCTTTCAATCTTATATTCAATTTAGTGGAATACACAGGTAAGAGAAGGATGTTTTATATTCTTCATACAAGCTTAACCTAGTTACACAAATAATGCACTTCCTTTTTCTGTTGTGCAATTACCTATTCCAATTTCCTTTCTCTGAAGAAATTCAGATTTGTTTCAAGTGAAATCCTTTTAGCAAATACTCTTAGGCAGAATGTAGATTGTTTAGAAGTGAAAGGTTTACGTGAACAACAGCAAAGAAAATAGTCGGTAAATTTGCAACCATTTTTTACACGGAGACAGTCAATTTGGGGATAAAAATATTTTATGCATGAAATAGACTTTTTGTACACACTGAATTTTTTGTTATGGACAAAGTTAAGAAGTCAATTATAATTCTGGGCCAATCTCTTGTCTTACACAATGAAAACAAGTTACATGAATACAAATAAGTTGTCGAGAGAGAGAAAGAATACAAAAATGCACATTCTATTTGATTTGGTTTTTATCATATTGCATTGTTCTAACTCGGTTAGCTGAACGCTGGAGAAATATGCATTGGGATGTATAGAATGAGATTAGTAGGTAGTAGTTTTTCATTATTGTCTTATATAAATGTTTAGAGGGATTTTACATTATTCACCTTCTAAAAAAACTTAAAAACTTCTAAAATCTTTTATACTTTATGAAAATCTCAACCAAAAAACTATTTTGAGCGTGCAAATAAATTGTTATCTTATTCAACAATCACAAGATTGCACAAAAACTTTTATAGAAATTCAATTTCTTGAAATAATGCAATTCGGAACTTAATATTTAGCAACTTTTGATTGAAATCGTACAAAAAAATCTTGGTATTATATCGGGAAATTTGATGTTTCTCCGAAATAAAAATAAACACGTTTGCTTATTGCAAATTAAATAAGCCACGGTGTCTTATAACATTTTCCAAAGTCCGATGCACTTACTTTATCTACTTATATATACTATAGTTCCGACGTTCCGAGTACCCAGTACCCAGATAGTTCATTCATTAAATGCGATACACTTTATATTCTTCCCCCTTGGCACCAACTCTTTAACAACACGAGACTCAATCGTGTGAAATTAATCTAAATGTAATTAACTATTTCTTCATTAACTTAGAAGGTCTCTTCAGAATTCAATAGGGAAATCATATAATGCATTGTATTTATTAAGCTTCCTTCCCATCCGTATAGATGTGATGTGATCTAAGTAATCAAGTTTTCGAATAAAAAAATGATCTACTCATCGTTTTGGACTGTAATGTATTGAACCCACAACAACGTATGGGTGTCTAGAGGTTACTAAATATGTATCTGTTTCCCTTCAACCCCTGATTCTCAGAACTGTACCCTCTCCCTGTCTAAAGTATACGCACCTCTCTCTCTGGTACTATTTATGTGCTGCATTGTATAAATTTTCCAACTACAAATAAATATCGAACAAACAAGACGATCAATTAGCAAAGCATTCAAACTGTCTATACATTTCTCTGAGATTGTAGAACAAGAACTTAGTGTGTATTCCTATTGCATTTATATATACACGTGTGTACATTCAAGCTTTCTTTTTACTCAATTGGAGTCAACAAGGTCTTCCCTCATGGAGAAAACATTCATATATACATACACCCACAAGCATGTATATATATAGAGAGAGAGGTACACAGTAGAAAAAAAAGAGATAAAAAGTTTGAGCTTGAAGAAGTCGATAAAGATGATGAATTGTCTCTGGGGAATGTGCACAAATTACGTTCAATTGCAAAAATTCACCACCACGACCTGTAATGATCATAACAAGAATGAAAATGGTAACATTATAATGTTTCTTCGGAGCAATTCAAAGATTTTTCATCATTTTATCCTCATTTTGTAGGTTTTCCATTGATGGAATGAAAAACCATGTACATATGTACTCTGATTCTTTTTCTTCTGATGATACTAAAAGTATAAGCCCTGTGTGGCATTTTTGATGATGCCATCAGTTTTTATTTGAGTTGAATCTTGAATGGGTATTGTCTCAGCGTATTAGTAGACAAGACTAAAGCTTTGTGATTCATGAATCCTTTTTTTATTTTTATGGTCTAACTGACTGTAGTAGTAAGTTTATACGTCATAATTAATTACGAGGGGGTTTTATGGCTTGATTGCTTTTTGTTTTAGTGTTTTGCTTAGAGAAACGAGTTAAACTGTCAGGGGCAATGTGTAGGCAAGATATTTCAATAGGCATTCTGTGTTAACATTAATCTCACATTTTTTCTTAGACAGCAAGGGCAATATAGACATAAAAAAGTTTTTTTTTAAGCTTTTCTTTTGGGCATTAAAACATGCATATGATTCTTTATCTGTGAAAGTACAAACGTCTGCTTTATGCAATAGTTATTTGATTTTAGGAAACACACTCTTGACAATTTTAAACGGAATTGTATACTAAGGAAAAAATAATTTAGATTTGTAAATTGCGATACAGAATGTTGCATTATGAGAAAAAGTGAGAGACAATTGAAGGAAAGTGAAAGTTTGTTTGAGTCGAAAGATAGAGAGAAAAAAAGGATAAGGCACAAGGGGAAAAATAGAGTGTATAACATGTAACTAGGTATCAGCATGGGACTTTAGGCACTTCTCTGGGTTTATATACTGTGTAACAGTGGTGGTGGTGGTAGTAAGTGGGTAGGTCATTAAGGGAGAGAGCAGAAAACGAGATTAGTTAGTCTCCCGGGAGCATTTCCAAAATCATCCAAGCCAACAAACCGAAAAGCCTTCACAGTGTTTTCTTCACTTCACTTACGAAGTAAATCCATTATCAGTTCCTAATATCTTTTCACTGATAGTTGGTCTAAGGCAAAAGAGATATTCTTTGTGTTTAGGGGAAATATAATATTGGTAGAGGCATAATTTAATGAGATATTCCATCTTTCCTTTTTAACAGCTTCTTACTGAAAATAGGGACACATAATAATACACAATGCAATTAAGTTCTGGTTTCACACATGCGTTTGCAAAATTCGGTTTGCAGCTGAATAATAAGGTTTTGTAATAGAATCCTTGAAAATAGGTCACAATTGAAATGTCAAAGTAAAAAGCAAGTCTTTGTACATTTTAATTTTAATGCATGGTTTTTAGCATCAAATTATTAATAAATGCTAAACATTTAAAAGGAACGACATTGTTAGGAAAATGAGAGAGTATTAATACTACCTACTTAATAATTGGTAAAAAGGACAAATAAAGTAATTTAAGGGCATTGCTCTTATTAGCGTTCTAATGAAACAGACAACAATGGTCACATAATTGCATGTAATAAGATTATAAATTAAAAACAAAGACAACTTTAACCTTGAAACAAGAGAAAAAGCATTTTCCGCAAGATTGCTAATTTCCTTTGTTTGAAAAATATATGTCAAATACATATATAAGAACTACTACAGTATTAATATAAATAGTAATTAAAAACCAATTAGTATCAAAGAGAAAAAAGTATAAATAGAACAGAAAAAGCACAAGTATTTTTTGTGATAAAATTCGCCAGACAAACAAAAACATGAAAAGGAAGCTAGACTCTGTATAATATTATCATTCTCCATCTACCCGAACTACTACTAAGAGTAGTTTTTCTATTACCTTGCATCATGGAAAGTGAGTTTATTTAGGACGATTCTATTGTCATTTTAATTGAAGTAAAAGTAGTGAAAGTGAGATGTTTGTCAAGGCTTCTCTGTCTCTGCCTCTTCTCTGAAGTACACTATGCACTTGTGCTCAGGAAATTTGGTTCATTAGTTCCTTTTTTGTTACTCTTTCGACCAAATTCTTTCATTCTTTTGTTAAACAAGCAAAGCACAAAGATTCATTCACAAGTTTTAACTTACATTTATTTATTCTAGTTGTATCAAGGATGAAATGCTTAGAACATTACTAAATATCCGCATTGCACATTTGTATTTAAATGCATTTGGGTTTTGTAAAATCGGAAGGATTTTTGGTTTCATTTTTGCTAATATTTTAATTGGTTTTTCTGTTTGTAGAAAAGTTTAATGAAATGTTTAATAATTTAGCGAATCTACAACAATCTAGAGAAAGTTCTAAAGTTACACTTCAATTTGAAAATTAGAATTCTAGACCATTGTAAATAGTATACGTTTCAGCTCTTAATTCGAAAGATTACATTACAGTTCACATAAATTGAAATGAGTAGCTGCTAAACATTATTTAATTAAAACTGGTCCGGTCATGATCATTTTTAAATCAAAATGACAATATAATCGTCCGAAATAAACTAATGAGTCTTTCTGAGAAGAATTTCAATGTGGATATAAAAAGTAATGTGAAAATAAAGTGAACAGTTTTATAAAATATGTAGAACATGAAACTTACTTTGGTCATCTTTTCCATTTATGATTTTGTATGATTTGTCTCAAAGTAAATGACAGCAAGGAGGATTACATAAAATGTTGTGCGTCATGCATCCTCCCCAAACTTTTAATACTGTATTTTTTGACGTATCAAGGCCACAATGATAACTTACTATTTACTTTTTTATATTGTATATTAACCAGGCTAGACAAAAATACACAAACCAAACTATGTGTCTACCTTTGCATTTTACTTTTGAGAAAGAATGTCAAAGAAGCCAGCGGTGTAGTGGATGATAAATATAAGCTGTTTCTTTCTGAGCTGTCATTGCTCAAGAATACAAGAACCTATAATACATCTAGCTTCTTTTTAAAATCTTTAGAATCAGTAGTAATTTTGTAATTATAGTAGTTTACAAGAGATTTCCAGAAAGCATGTGTCTATAATTTTACTAGGATTACGACGGATCAAAGTGTTAATACTGTGCTGTTTTATCCTAGACTTGACATTATAGACTTGGTTTACTTTAGACGAGTTTATGAGTCAAGCCGCACCCTACTGTATTTATTACAATTTGCTATATTTCTGAATGACTGGGCACAGTATTGGATTTGAGTTTAATATAAAAATTATAAAGGTTCCAAGGTTCAAGGTTCATGGGGTTGAAAGTTAAGACTTAAAATACGTAATGAAAAGTCAAGCGAGTATCTACTAGTTGTTGTATCTTGTACTCTCTCCCAGGATTAATTTTCAAGTGTAATTTAACATACGTATGAACATTTGAGTCCAAGGGAAATAGTTAAAGCTGATATAATAGTAACTTTCTTTTATGGATGGATTTTGTGCCAGAGGATGAACTGGAGCAAATCTGATGATATATCATTTTGTTAGAGCGAATAAATGTGGAATGTGGTGGAAAGAGAGAGATATTTAGGGCAGTCAGAACGCTCAGAAGAACTGTCCCTGGAGAAAGTAGTCATGGTGGTAGTAGTAGTTTTTGTACGAGTAGTTTTGCTCCTTCTACTGCTGGTGGTAGTGATGATGGAACTTTTAGAGAGTATCAAAACTATCGATCGGTTTCCTTTCTGGGTTCCTGCATCATCATCATCATCTCTTTCAAGTCTTCTAAAAAGTCTAGTTCAAAGTAGAGAAGCAACCAACTTAAACTTCTTTGCTACTGTTTTCGCCTTTTAATGCATTCAAACCTTAATAATATATTTTTGCCTCGTCTTCTTTACAAATATTGACTGTCTGATGTCCGCTCAAAATCTTTTAAAGTAAGGTAATGAAAATGAGAAAGGTTATCGAAAGTAGGACAGTCTACGAGAATCATTTACTTCACAAAAGTGCATTTGGATACAACTTATCAACTAAAGAATGTGATGACATGAGACACAGACACAGAGTTTATTTAAACCATATTGGGGGAAAGGTTAATTAATAGTCTTTTTGAGGAATAATTTGAGTTTGATAAAATACTTGCCATTTGATACAAATTTCAAAGCTTATACTTTTGGTCTTGTCCAACTAATTTTTTGTAAAAATATTCTAAACTGATCTACACACACAATTTTACAAGTCTAAGTGACTTGATTTTTATTTAATATTTTCTTATGTAATTCCAGAAAGAATGGGTCATTGGAAAATAGAGATTACAAATTGATTTATCTCAAATGTACTAACTTAATAGTCTTTAATAACATGTTAAATGGCATTCATAAGCTTCAAACCTAATTTAGGATCAGGATTTCATCAGATCTAAAAGACCTTTCAAACTAAAATTCCAAAATGCTTTACTAACTTGACTACCATAGTTACCTAGCTACTTCATCAATTGACTGTTTTTGTTTAATGTTCACTCATGCATGTGGTTTGTTACACCATTACACGTTTTATTATTCATTTTCCAATGTTTTACAAGCCAATACTGTTCTTATTATTATTATTATAATAAAACCCCAATGGTCTATCTAAAGTTAGAGTAAAAATCATCCATCAATTTTTATTTTATGATCGTGGGGGTGCGGCTCACTCAGTGTTTAAGTGTCAGTAAGTGCTAGCTGTTTACGTATCATGAAATTATAATGGCTTATACACATAATAATACACATATTATACGTAGCACAAAGGAAATTCACATCTCATTGTGCCTGCTCTACTGAATTTTTTACGATGAGGGGTTTTTTATAATGCAAAGTATATTTATATCAAAATTAACGAACGTGTATGTTACACAACAACTAAAAGAAAGGCTTTTCAACTATTGGCTAAGTAGATTAAAAAATACTTGAAAATTCCCATAGAACGACTTTTATTTAAGCTACTGTTCTACTATGATAAGCCTAAAATGCTTGATGTGAACTGAGGCATTGAGATTATAATATAGGAAGTAAAGGTATTATTATAAAAGCATTTAAGCTTTTAGTACTTTTATGCCACTACAGCAGTAAGAATTTGAGCATTGAGATACAAAAAAAAGTTTAGTAATCCGTATAACTCTTTGATGCCAGACTCAGAGTTGAAAAGTATTATTAAGTGTATTTTCTTAGTACGTAGGAGTATGTGCTTCTCTGTTTTAGAATTATTGAATCAATATAATATTATGGGTATTACATACAGAGATGGTATAACAGTTGACAATGAGGTTATATGAGATGACGGCAATGGATTGTATGTAGGATGTTTTAACGGTGATAACCCAAAAAAAACGGAAATATTTTGGAAAAGCTTTTTATAAAAATGAAGAGCAAAATTCATTTCTCAAAAGAAAGCTGAACTTTGTTAAATATGTGAACTATAGTGTATGCTGCTGAAATGTCTTAAGTAGTTTCGGCTTTTAAAGATTGGATATATTATACGAATAATTGTACTAGGTAAGAATTACTGGTACATTGCGGATGTTGCGGCCATGGCAAAAAGTTTTCTCCCAACATCCGTAATGTAACCGAATTATTATTAATAAAGCTTTTAGGGAGAAAGATTCGGAGAAATGTTGATGCTGCAGAAGATGAAAGTCTTATCGAGTCTACAATTCAGTCGAAATTGCGATTTAGAGATTTATCTCCCGTTTTTTAAGGTTTATTTTGCCCATCCTTAGATTTTTATCAGAGAAGCCTTGGAAATGGAGAAATAATATTTCAGCGTGAGTTTTGACATCAGGTTGTCTATGAGAAATTCCGAAATCAAAAGCAGATGCTAGAAATTTAATGGATTAGACATTATATCGTTTGATGAAAATAAATGACCAAGAAGTTATTTACCTGATTGACATTGACCATAATAACTAATAACTCTACCATAAATAATTTTCTCCTGAAGTAATTCTTGTTCTAATGTATGTGGGAGGCGGACAGTTTTTTCACGGGACGTAATGTCCGCAAATCATTTCAAACTACCCTACTTACTTATTAAATTTCTTCGTTGGCAGCTTTAGCCTTGGTGAAGTTAATTAATTATCAGATGACAATATCTAATTTTCATCAAAATCTAGAAGTACTGAACAGTGTTAATTGATTCTCTACACCCCGTGAGCTGAGATTCTCAAAATTAAACAAGGGCATCTTGTTGTCTCCCTTAATTTCTGTTGTCTACATCATCCATTTACCAAAATGTTTGAAAAGGTACTTATTTAGTGACTGTATAGTGCTAAAGGTGCCTAACTAACGTTCTTACCAGAGGTAGTTCCAATGTCAGAGGTAGATTTCTATTGATATCATTAATTCAAGCCATTGGCGCACGTACTTTCATACTCCATTCAGAGAGATGTTATAATGAACTCATTCAAGCTAGCAAGTATTGTTTAGAAAATTACCAAGAAGGGTATTAACAGGGGCTGTTATTGGCTAGGCAAGTTTATTAAATTGAGTTGCTACTGGTTTAATGAGAAGAAAGGAATGTCATTTCCATCAGTAAACAAGCTATCTCTCTTTAAACTCTAAATGGACTTTTAGTCTTGGGTTTATAAAATGAATTTAACTTACAAGAAGAATACGGACTAAATCTCATCTCCATATTTTCTACCACCACAGTATATATTATTATTTATATACAAGATGTCATCCATTCTTGATTAGTATTCATGGCAAGAATTCAAAGAAGTTGTCTTTCTAAATCTTTTTCACCTTCTCTGCTTGAACTCCCTTTAAATTGAAATCTTGGAATTTAAAGCAACAGAAGGTTTCCTTAGAGTTTTTACTTGAGTATGAGTTTCCTTATATTTACTCTATTGAATATCCTAAGGAATTGTGATTTTTTTCACATATGGAAATTTTAGAATTTAAAGCAACAGAAGGTTTCCTTAGAATTTTTACTTTCCTTATACTTACTCTATTGAATAATCTAAGGAATTGTGATTTTTTTCACATAAGGAAATTATTATTTTTTACAAGATGAGATTAAAAAGTTTTAGGCAGCTATTGATTTCATCTAACATTTTATTGTGAACTATAAAAACAACAAAAGTCAGAGATTACTTTTACACATACGCAGCATCAATTTTAATACTTTGTGAAATACAAAGCAGCCTAACACCCAAAATGCCAATTACACACTATCATAAACAATATTACTAGCAATGCCTAAGTAAGAGGACTTAATAAATTTGAAATTGAATCGTTGCCACAAACAAGATATCCAGATGAGTCAGCTTTGGCATATTATGCGGACACCTCTCTCTCTCCCTCTCATATTATAGTCTCAATCAATATAAGAAGCTTTCTATCCTATAAAGAATAACATTAAAGAACAGATAATATAATAATGATAATGCCTATACACATGCTTTCTATATCACATTCCGAAAAATCAAGTTTGCCAATTCGGATGATTTCCCGTAAGTGAAAGTAGTCATGATTCAACTAATATGTATAAATATTACCTATATAAGCTAAATATATACCGCAGGAAATAGTTTAGGATGTGACTCAGAGAAGTCCCTGGCATTGGAGAAAGTCCAAAGACATGAAAAGATAATATGAAAGTAGCGTGTCCATACTACCTAATATTTATGCCACGTCCCTTTGAATATCCTCATGTTGTATAGGTGAGTGAGGAATTGAAAGTATCTTATTGAAGAAGTATATACATGAATACGTTTTAGCTTAGATTTCATCCCTTTCCGAAATAACGGAGAAAGTTAAGCCAAAACCCGCATTGATGATGATGATGGTAACAATTTCTACTCGTGGGTGGTGGGTGCTACTGGAGAAATGGAGAAAGCATGCATATAGAGATAGAGAATCCTAAAGAGAGTGGAGGGAGTCTTCGTGGTGTTTGTATACTATTTGTATGATACTGAACTGAAGTGATGCGATGGTGTGGTGGTAGAGAGTGAGATCGATCGTTGTTCGTGGGAGAAATCCCAAAAACCGAGCAACCCAGTTGGAACAAGCCATTATGATGAGTACATTAGGAACAAACTTTGTTACTGACTCAGAATACGAGTCCCTGGTCTCTCTTTTAATATTATAATTCACTTCGTCAGCCTTTAAAGCTTCTCGCCTTTCTCTTTTCTCCTCTCTCGTTTTTCAAAGATGAGTTCTATTCTTTGTTATGTGTTTCGTGTTCCCTACTATTCCTACTAAACTCCCACACTTTTCAGTTTTATATGTATGAACAACCCTAGCAAATATGACAATAGCGTAATATTTTAACATATTATGTAACATGTAATAAAGGCAGAGTGAAAGTGGTGTGTTATGGAATCCCAGCTTTAAAGGAGGCATGAAGAACATTCTACCTTCTTAGTGGAAACACTCAATCAGTGGAAAAGTTTACGGGCGTCATTCTCATCACATAACACTGAAAAGTGTGTTAGTGTCTTCATTGACCTATTTATTATGCACTTACTTAAGCACGGAGAATGTCCGGATTTTCAAATTTTTTAGAAAGCTTTTCAATATATTTTATTTTTTGCTGTGATTAAAATCACATCTAATATCTAATCTTTTTGGATTTGTAACGATTTTAAATTATTGAATGTTGCAATTTTTGAGTATTAAATTAATTTACTATGGAAATGGATTTAATATAAAATTCCACCTTGTTTAGAAAGAGATTTCAGAGAAAAATCATTTAAATTTTGTAAGTTTAGGATAATATTTTGCTACCCAAGTGTTACCATGCAGTTGCATAACATTGACACAAAACACTAATTGCGAAAATATGTTAAGCTACTTTTTAGTAGCCACTTATCATGCCAGGGATGGGGGCTTAAGTGCTCATACCATAGGTTTGCCTCTTACTTATTTCATTAGAATACTTTGAATTCCTCCACATTCTCTATTTGTTACTATTGATACTGATGAGGTTACTAGGAAACGTTGAGGACTCAATTACGTCCCGGTGAGATTAGATCAAATTTTTCTCTTCGATAAGCAAAGAGCCAGAATCTTGTGGCATTTTTGATAGATTATGGGTTTACGTTCAGCTCTTTTATCATCTGTTGTTATTCTGAAACGAAGGTTTCGGAGTTATGATTTTTATCTTGTGAGAATTACACTTGATTACACACTGGCTGTTTGCATAAACGAGGATTCATATCATGCCAAGCTAATTTCAATCATAATATTTGAGATAAAATCAAACATTAAGCTTATAACCACTTATCTACTCAAACAAAGGAGAAAGCTACTTAAATAAACGGAAAATTTCCATCCCCATGTCATTCTATGGCCTCCCATGAGGGTTTTCTAGTATAAATTTCACAATATTTTGCATAAATTTAGAAAATCTTCGTAGTTTTGACAATATTTATCTTTTATAACTACATACAGTTTATTAATTTCTTATAAATTTGTAATTTTCCTGACATGAAGTTCCCTATGGAGATAAAAAAGCTTCACGTGCACATCACAAATAATTAAACGGTTAGGTTTTAAAATTACATTTAAAATATTTTGATGACATTAAAAAATATTTTTTATCAGCTTTTAAAGCCTTCGTGCATTCTTTTAACATCCTGTAGCTTCAGGGACGAGGACTTAAAGTACCCCAAACATTAATTAGAAAATGTAAACATTTGTTTTATATCAACAGGTTAAAACTTTGTATACTTGTCTTTTGTGGTAAGTTAGGCATAATTAATAATTAATAATAAATTAGCTGCTGCTGGCTCTACAGCGTCAAGTAAACAATAACTATACGGATTCCAAATCTCAATTACATCCGCTCTATTCTATAATAATAATAATACAAAAACGTAACATACGATAGTAGATTCTCATTAAATTTGCTTTTTAGAAGCAAGTCTGTTTATGAAACTTAATATAATTCAGCCTAAGGTTACAACAGCAAATTTTTACATTTCGTTACTATGTTCAAAGAAGAAATAAAATAGTATACAATATTTCATAAGCTCTTTTAATTTTCTATAAAAAAATCAACCATTCTGCTACGAATCTTCATTATAAACAAACTAACTTCTGCCCCAGGGAATAAAAACCGAGAAAACAGTTCCGGTAAATGTGTAACCTATCAGATTACACGTGTATTATATATTTTCGATATTTGTCATATGCACAAGCAGAAAATTCCAGCTTATTATAATAACATTTCCATGAAAGGGTTAAGTAAACATTGTAAATAGAGAGTAGGGATCACACTATTCACACAGAATCCTTTAACCAGCACAAGTCAATCAAACAATGTAATTGACAAGCTCTATCAAGTTACAATATAAGCTCAAAATTCTTTTGCTTTGAGATAAGGCGGCCAAAAAGCATTAAAATTGAACAAGCAAGCGGCATGGAAATGATCAAAAAGCCTGGAGAAAGTAAAAAGAATGAGTTTCCGCATTATCTCTGCTATTACAAATATTATGTTATGATTTATATAAGAACTTATAGACTCCTACGTACATATTATAGATTATATTTCGTAGCATTGTTTTTATAGTAATGAGTAAAACTTTCCAAGCTAAGTCAGAATGGCAATGGCAGTGGTAAGGAAGGGGTGATGATGGTATTAATGGGTGGGTGGTGGTAGTGGAAAAGAAAGTGTATACATAGTAGTAGCCTTAGCAGCCATCAAAGAAGCCAAGGGCCTTTGAAATCTAAAGATATTGGATTTGGAAGGTTGCCAAAAAATGCAATTTCACTTTTGAGGTTACTTGGGCTCTTTCGTCTATTTTTGGAGTGGAGAAACCCATAAGGACCAAGAACCAACCAACCAGGGGAAGGTTCAGTGAAAATTTGTCTCATGGTTATTTTTTTTCCGTTTGTAACTATACATCTCGTATATAATACAGTAGTAGCAGTAGTAGGTGGGTAGTTTGGGTGCGGTGAAAGTTGATGAACCCTTATTGTCAGTAGCCAACAGTATTTCTGTTGGTTTAGAAGTTGTAAAAATTATCTTTAGTCCATAGTCTCCTCTCTTTGATATCATAGTGGATATATAATGTATATAGAGGGGTTTTTTACTGTATATTGCACAAAGTGTACTAAATAAGTTGAAAGGGTTACGTATATTTCTTTGACTTTTATAACTGCAGGGTTATCTTATGAATAGAGTACCTATATACCTTTTTTTGATTACGTACAAAGCAAAAGAAGCTATAAGGGTATCGTATATCTTTACTGGAAAAGTAAGGAAGTCATTCTGTTTCTGTGTAAAAGAGAAGTCGGAGACAAGTTTTTTTTTACCCAGCTTTAAGAATGTTCAGTAGCAGTTGTATGTATTCGTAGGGATGATAAATATTCCCTATCTTATGCGGAACATTTATTTCTTTTCCTGATTTCTCTATGTAGAATATACTATGAATGAAATCTTATTGGGAGTCTGTGCAAGATGAGGAAAAACGTATATTCAGAACTTTAAATAAATTCTGGATAAGGTTTCTCTTTTGTTAGAGAGCTTTCGTCCGATTGGCTGGAATGGTTGGAAATAT
The DNA here is from genome assembly GCA_034696425.1 of Isotoma viridis. Classification (NCBI taxonomy): domain Eukaryota; kingdom Metazoa; phylum Arthropoda; class Collembola; order Entomobryomorpha; family Isotomidae; genus Isotoma; species Isotoma viridis. Next base: position 16,520 of record JAQGAA010000239.1, read on the forward strand.
CTGGATTTTAATCAAATTTTGGTTATTTTTTAAAGCGGTACTAAGAGAAATTCAGAAATTAAATTTTTACTTTGGAATTAATTTTTTGGTATTTTTATTCATATTGGTTTTGAGCTGTATAGTAAGGCATACATTTAATCGACCCGCAAGATTTAATTATGGATTTCGATAAACACTAATGGAATTTAAATTTTAGAAGTTTCAAAATAATTATTGAAAAATAAAACAAATTAATGAAAACTGCATCTCAAACTCGGTAGAGATTTTAGGCGTTGCGTTGGGTTAAATTTCTGTAGACGTGAGACTATCATACTGAATGCAGTCTTCTCGGTTGAACTCGTCTCGAAAATCAAACGTATTACATTGTATGTTGCTGTCCTCACAGTTTCCAATTGAAACCCGTTTCCCTTTAATTTGCACTGCGTTCGCCGTTTTATATAAATCGGTAGCTTATCTACTCACAGTAGATAAGCTTTACAAAATAATGAAATCTAGGTAATGTTCGTTTTTATTGGAATTTAAAATTTCAATAACTTTTATCTGAATTTTGTATAATCGAATATATTGATCTTTTTGAAAAAAAATCAGTAATTCTCAGTTCATTAATTTTTATCAGATTTTCCATTAAGTATAATATATCTCTATAAAAATAATAATAATTGATTTTATCTCTATAAGTGATTATTAGCTGGACACTCTTCGCTATACCTTTAATACCGATGTCATTAGATTATCAAGTGTATCTAAATTTTTATTTTGAACCTCTTGAAATTTTAAACCAATGCTTGCTTGTGAGGTTCCAAATTCCGATTTACATGAAAATCTCTGTTTTTATTTTAGCTCTAATATTGCAGTTCAGGAATGAATCTGGTAGCTTATAGGATAGTTTAGGTTTTATGTTCTAGAAACGGTTTGCAATGATGGATTTATATTATTTTTGTTTCTGATGTCAAAAGTTATTACTTTTAGATTTTCTAGACTAAACATTTATACGCATATCTCATTTTGTCATGTATGGTAGATTTATCTAAAAGTATAGATTTTCATGAATACCTTTAAATGACAAAACACATTATATTTAGTCCCTATCCTCAAAGAGCATTGTGCAACAAACTGGAAAGAAAAAGGTGAATGTGGCAAATCAAAGTCTTTAACATTTGGGTTAACTCAACCGAAAATCGAAAAGGTTTTTGAATTTTGAATAAAGAAGTACTAAGTCTGCCGTTTCTGACTGAGTTAAAATGCTGACATAAAGATATGTTATTTCCATTTGAATAGGAAAGCTCGAAATAGTCCTCTGCTTAAAAGTGATCATTTCTTCAAATCCGATTCAAAAAGATACTAAAACATTCGATAAAGGCTCGATAGAACTATTTTAAAGAAAATCTGAAACAAATAAAAAACTGAGGTGAGCTGATACACCTCGCAGCAAAACGACGCAAATTTGCACGACAAAAATACGCAATTGAGTTTATTGACAAGTCATGAACTTTTAAGTAGAATACGAAAGGAATGGAATATGAAATCAATATTCACAGGAAATGTTTATACTTGTTGTCCAATTAACTAAAACATTAATAATTTTTAAATGAAATATTACACTTACATGCATTTAAAAAACGAAAGTAGGGGAGACTAGCCTAGTCAAGACTAGACTAGTCAGTAAACAGAATTGCACTATGAATATTTGAGTTCGTTTTGTTCATTAAAATGAATACAAAGTAGTACCTACAAATGAAAGGTCTAATGTGCAATGTTCATTCGAAAAAAAAAAAATAGATAATAAAAGTTATAATTAAGACCAAAGCTTTTAGTTTCACCTCGATGTCGACTAGCCATCACCCCAAGTCCTGAACCCACAGAACTATCAAATATTGCACACAATGACTTATCCTAATCTTGTATTTAACTCCCTACCACAATATCATGCTCAATTTAGGGTAAAAATCTCAGGACATTACTTTCTTTCTTAAAAAACAACAACTCAAAGTCCAGTCTTTCTTTACAGGGCGTTTATTCTTAAACAATGCAATAGTAGTACTTTCCTCTTTTATATACATTAGTTGTATTCATGAATAATGGAATAGGCATTAGATATTAAAATCTATATTCATAACATACCTAAAAGTACATATAAATACAAACACACCTGTGTTTAAAACACTTGATACATTCAACCAAAAAGGGGTAGTGAAAGCGTATATATGAGTGTAGCCCTGTAAAATGTTATCAATTAGTAGTGCCACTCACGCCATAAAATCCCATTCGAGTTAGTTTGAGTATGATATCGTTTATATTAGCATGGTCATCATATATTAATACAAATATGCATAAGGATTGAATGCCCTTCTAAACTTATTTCTCGTATTGCAAACAAGTTGGCGTGTAAACGTCAGTCATTTCTTCTCTAACCGAATAAAATTTCTCGTTATTTAAACTAAACTTAGGTAACTTAACGAGAGTACAGAGGGGAAAGCAAAATATGAAGGAATGGAAAAAAACATTAAAGCATTACTTCAGAATAATAATAATAACTGAGAAAACCAAACTGTATCGTATTTTTGTATTGCGTTTTATATTAAACATTTTTAGTAGTATTGAATAGAGAAAGCAAATAGGATGATGGGAAGTAGTGTGGTTGTGCATATATAAGAGAAAATACCAACACTACTGCTGCCCTGTTATTATACGCTGTGTGTAGTAGTAGGATTACAATAAAATGCGAAACGATACTACTGTTTTCCCTATCGTAGTTAAGAAAGTGAGCCAAAAGAGCTTTTTTTCTAGAATGTCTAAAGATAAAGATAAGTTTACAGTGAATGAGAGTCTGAGAGACTTTTACATCACATGCAGTTCGAGTTGGTTGTCTTGAATAGTTATTATATCGTGTGTAGTGAATAGTACGTTTGAATAGTACTCAATATAGTTAGTTGTAGTAGTAGGGAGTGAATGTGAATAAAGAAAAAATATTATTTAGAAAAAAGAGACTGTTTGGCCAACTCTTAAAGATTCAGTCGGTTTATATCGCTAGTTCAGTTGAATGCAAAATACCAAAAGTGGTACAAGTGTCTGCTTTCACTTTTACAAAACTTTCACTTTTCCCCAACGAAGAAGGAGTGGTTTCAAGTTTGTCTTGCTGGTTACTTATTGTGAATCGTCTGTTTCATGTATACAGTTTAAGTGTGAAGTAAAGTAGTAAGAATTCTTAAACAGAATTCGAATTCGGCGAAAGTTGCAGATTTTGTGTTCAAATTTTTAAGGAATAAGTAAATAAGGTATGTACAAATTGTACGGTTTTTGCCGCATGAATGTATAAGTTTGGTTGTGGTGGTGTGCTTTGAGTTTCAACTGGTCTTCGGTGAAAGAATTTGGAAGTGTAAAAAATCGTCAGATTTTCAGCTTTTAATTTTCCTGGATCATTTGAAACTTACAAATTTGATTTGTTTGATTATACCTTAAGGTTAAAATTTGATCGGGATATATATTGAAAAACTATTTAAGAGTTCTTGGAGTAACGTTTAAAAAAGAAAGTATGTAACGATTCATGCCAAGTGCAAATGATATTCAGTATAGTATTAGTATTATAGTATTTAAGGGTTTGGTAATGGAAATTTCAGAATTACGTAAAACACTGAAATAAATTTAATGTAAATCTTAAATCATGTAAGGGTATAAAATCCGAAGTTATAAGTTTTATTTTCTTTGACACGTGAAGTTCGCTTTCACTCTAGGTATTTAGTTTCAGTTACCCAATTCCCACAAGGTAACTTCTTGGACGATTTTGTTCAATAAGTAAAATATCAAGATGTGAAAAGTGGCAGTGGGAATTGGGAAACGAACGAGCTCTGAATGTATAATTTTGATCTGACTTGGAATAGTGACTTTGAAATGAGCATACGAAGAAGAAAGGGATTTTGACTCAAGTTTAGTTGGCGTCTGTGATATGTATGTGGGAATTATTCAGTACATCTTTGGGTGCATTCATCAAAGTAACCTTTTGTTTCATTTTGAGGTTTGAAATTCAAGCATTTTAGCAATTCAATAACTATAAAAATATTACTTTGAGGTCTGTGGATGTTCCTCCTTGGTAAAGTTACGCCTCGGTTGAATGAATCGATGAAGTGAGAGGCACATTACTCATGATTTTCTCTTCTATTCAACCAACCTGATTTCAAATCGGTTTTATACTGTACACACTTTTCTCTTAAATCTTAAGTGACTGATGGTGTTTTGTGTGATAGCTAAGGGGGCTAGTAGACTAAATGGGAATTCGAATCCCATTAGTCCATGAAAATATCACGTCTCTTTCCACGGACGGATGGACGAACGAAAGTTAACGTCTCAATCCGTAGAAATATAAACTGGGCGAGGCAAGGAAGCGGAAGTTGAATGTTGAAAGTAATATTTTTACTCTTTCTTGACAACGAATATGAAACTATCTTGACCAAGTAGAAAAAATTATGGGGAAAGTGGTTGTAACTCAAGTATGCAGATGAATATAGAAAAGTAAAAAGGATGTATTAGTATTTCATTCGGAATATCCACAAGGCTTCTTATATGACAGGAAGGAAGATATTTTTAAACGCCTTTAAGCCATTCAATATTCTTCATATTCTCGTTTAATTTTTTAATGTTTTGTAAAGTTTCTCTATTAGGAAATCAAATTTGATTAGAATGTATTTTTTGATCTATTTTCTTTTGTGCAAGTAAAAAAAGACTTTTGCGAAATGAATTAACGAGTAAATTGGATTTCGCATTCAGAAAGAACTAATACGAAGTATTATTTCGGATCTCTCGGGTGAAGTATTACGTTGTACAAGATCTCTTTGAAGATGACATTATATTACATAATAACGAAGTATTAGATAAATCGCTACAGTACAGTTAGAGTACTCAATTCTGTGTAGCATTGAATGAACTATAGGGTTTCTATAAATTTTGTACACCTTTTTGCACTTTGCCCCAGCGCAGTGGCCAAATTAATATCATCACCTTCGACCTATTCTTTGTTTTTGATACATTATCGTACTTATAGCAATGACAATGCTTCGCCATCAAGAGAGGAATGCAAAACGGAAGGCGCAGAGGAATCCCTTATTCTAGTTAAAATTTTTTAAGTTTGTTAATTCCGAAGCTAACATATTTGCTAGATGTGATATAACTACATAGGTTCGTATGGTTCGTCTCATGTAGTTTCTAGACTGAAGTCCATCGTGCAAAAAAGGTATGAGGTTCTGCAAATCATCACATAAATTATTCGGGTTATTCAACTCTCAACTTACTCAACGTTCAGTCAGGGTCACATGCAATCAACAGTTGTTGCAGCAGCACTTGTTTGTCTTCTGATAGGAAACCAATCCTTTGTAAATGGAAACCCATAACATAACGGAATTTCATTAGTAGTCTTATTGGAAATTGAAATCAAATCCAAAACTTGGCTTGAAAGGGATCTTGAAACTAAAAATTACTTTTTTATACAAAGTACAAAATGCAGACTTTCGTTTGATGACTTTTTAGTTGACTTTATTTTAATTGTGATGCCAGATGCAAATCTATTTACATCCCCATTCCATGGGGAAAATCATGTTAATAAATCTTCCAAAATGCACAGGAATAAGTCTCCACCCAATCTTATTTCCATTACAGTCTATCTGCAAAATTAAAATTTTTGAGTCGTTACCCACGTACGTACGATTTAAAAACAGATTTTCAACTCAAAAATGCACATACAACTTAATCAGCCTTCAACCATAATAACAACGATTTAGAAAATAATATTGAGAAAATATTGTTTTGTACTAAAATTATGGATATTTTACTAGATATGCTTTGAAATTTTCATTCAAAGTATTACGCTTCTTGTGGGCTTCTAAACTGTGAAACACGGTACACGTAAAACTTACTTTTTGCTTTCTGGTGCATAGTAATGAATCAAATGAACCCAATCAACATTTCGAAACAAGTAAATCATATTCTTTGGCTTCTTCATTTAAAATAAAATCAGATAGAAAATTTAAACTAGCACTATGTTAAATGTACGACTAAATTAATCATTTTATTACTTTAATACAAAAATCAGCATACAGCTTTACTCACTACTACTCTGTAAACTTCAAAACTGTAAGAAAACAATTACTTTGATTGATAAGTTGAGTAGATATTGTCAAGTTAGAAATACCTGAAGTGAATTTACAATTTCATGTTTTTAGTTCTTTTATACGGTTTGTGAAACCACTCTTATGCATACTGTATTTCGCCTTCATTTGAAATAATATTTGATTAGAAACAACTTCGAATGGAATCAACAGGCGTTATTTATTTGGTATTGTGTGGTTTCAAGTTCCCATGTAAATTAATTATGCATAAATTTACGAAACATATCAATTTCGTAGATTCTACATTGGAATCGATGACGTAGACTTGATTACGTACATAGCTGATTGAGTATTAAATTAAACTTAAACATTGTATTGCACACTCATAGGCTGAGGAAGGTTGTCTGGTTTTGTTTTTGAATCATTTGGAGCATTGGTGTGCCACTCGCCACTAATAAAAGGACTGACACTGACTGACGGAAAAGGAAGCCTACCTGACTATGTAGAACATAAGATGAAGTGTTTGACATTACACTAATGAGCATTTCCCGTTCACATTGTACATTTAAGTTACACAAATAATTTTTAGTAGTTTACTTTTCCGTGGAAATACTGTTATTATTTCGAATCAAATCATTGACTACAACAAGCTTTGAGCAACTAACTAAACCGTATTTAGCCACTATTTACTGTTTGACCTAACTCATAAAAACGAATACACAAATGCCGGAAGGTTGAACGGTTTTTAATAAGTTTCCCTGTAATTTAGATGTAATTATTATTATTGATTTGTATTTTTAACCAAAAGGCTAATAATCTAAGTATACATAAGCTATTAACTCTTAAACTGAAGTTTAATATAAAAAATCGAAAATAACCTATGTTAAAAGGAGAATAATGAGACTAATGTACATGTTTGTGTGTTTTTTTCTCTCTTTCATGTTTCTTCCTTCACTTATCATTGGCTGGACTTATCTATACACAAATGACAACTAAATAATATTATCCAATATTTACCGGATGAAAATGGACGTGTTATAAACTTCACCATGAAAAAACTCCGTCGTTCTTGTTCAATCAATGTGGTTCACTGTTATTTGTGTATGAAATGCTTCCATTTACACCGAAAAATCGGGTTCTAACTGATACTGGTATTGCGGTTTGTGGTATTATTATTGTTATCCCCTTCGTGTTGATGTTGTTACGTGACTCCGTGACCATTTTCTTTATCCACTGCTATTATGATTACCAATATTGGTGTTTCTCCTCCAATTATATCACCTTCAAAACCACTGCTAATAACAAACGAAACACAAACTACATTGTACCTCTTTGTGGGATTATTGATAATGTCATCATAATTTTGACTTATGACTGGTGATTCCATGCCATAACCGATTAATAATATCTCTGCCTTTTTACCTGCTGATACCTTTCGGTCAACTTTTCTATCGACTCTTTCTTCGTTCAGAGGATGGATAAAATGAATAACTCCTGTGAACCTTTATCAACATCGGTCTCAGGTCCGAATGGGAAAGTGAAAGTGAGGAAGAGAAGATCAAAGACATCATTTGTTATTTTTATCGCCCTATTCCTTGCGGTGACGGCCTTTCGATCAAGTTCTGGACAGGGAGACCCAAAGGTCAAACATGAGACAGGAACTGAACGTCGACCAACGGCTGTGGAATTAGGGCCAAAGGTCACTACAGAAGGGACACATACGTCTACTCATCACCATCATGAAGGAACTACTTCAAATCACGAACACCATCATTCTACTACAGAAAGAGCGAAGGAACATCACCACAGTACTACAACTACAGAAGCGTCGCACATCTCATCCAGTGCAGAGCCGGCTGCAGCCACTACTTCGAAACCCAATGACACTATTCCTGAAAATAATGCAAGTAAGGTGTCAGCGTTTTAGTTTCTTTATTTTAAGCTAACATAATACAGCTGGGAGTGAAACATAATCTTTATATTTAAAAAACGCAATGATTTAAACAGCTAGCTTACTTTGTTTACAGCGTCCGTGTGGGGAGATCGGTGCATACCACCAGCAATTGAGCAATTCCCTAAAACTATAATGAGTCAAAAGATACGAGAGAATGGAGGGTTTGTTGTCCACATCGCTGTAGCTGCATACACCTTTCTCGCTTTAGCAATCATTTGTGACGAGTTCTTCGTACCGTCTCTCGAAAAAATGTGTGAAAGTAAGTTTGATTATCTTAGGATTTTAGACTTGAACTTGAATCAACATTACAAATGAATTTTAACGTTAATTTATAAATATATAAATTCTTCTACTACATTAAAGTATTAATAATTCGTTAATTCACAGCTTTGAAGATTCAACCAGATGTAGCCGGTGCAACTTTTATGGCAGCAGGGTCATCTGCCCCTGAGCTAGCTACAGCTTTGATTGGAGTTTTCGTAGCAAAGGTAAAGTACTTTTAAACTGATATAGAGCAAATCTTACACCATTTCATTTTTTATTTCAACGAACACTAAAATATAATTACATATACTGATATACGTATTCTTGTATGGAAAAAAAAATAATCGCTGCCTGGATTTGATTGGCGAAACATGTTTTCATTAAGAATTCAATAAATCGTTCCCCATTGCCGCACAGTATTAAGTGCTGTCCTATCAACTGGAACGCCTGAAATGAAAAGCACAAAAAATAATTAGTACTTGAAATATTAATATTTTTGGTTCCCATGCGTAAACAGTGTAACATTTAAGCCAATACACAATACAAATGGACAAAACTATAAATGTTGTCAATTAGCCTTTCCAGTAGCATACAACTTATGCATGAGGAAATAATAAATTATAATCTCTTAATACTTTTAAACTTATTTTAAAAAGAAATACAATTTATACCTTAGTAATTCCCTTTCGACGTAGCCTCTTCCCAAAGGCTTTTCCAACCCCAGGGACATTCTCCACGCTTTTGTCTCCCACTGGACTAGACATAAAGCTTAACTTTTTCTTCGTTATCGGTCCAGGGGCCATCTACGTGGATGAAAGATGTAGAACATATTTGAATTTGAAACAGGCAGTTTAAAAATACTTCTTTTAACTGATTTTTTATTGTCACACTTACCTTTACAATTTTATATGCTTTGTGAAAGCTTTAAAAGTAGAGCTTTACCTCACAAAAAAAATAAAGATTTACACCTGAATAAAAAAATAATTTATCCACAGTCGCCCAAATTACAAAAATGTCATCATTACAATCATGCAACTTTTCTACAATATTATTACAAATTTTGCTTTCACTTTCAACACCTTCAAGGAAATCTAAAATACCAAGCTTGCCCCTGTCGCATCAGTTCCCAACTATTGTGTCTGACTTTTAATTAATAGGACTCTGTTTTAAATTGAATACAGTAAATGGAACTACAGATCAGCATGCCGTTTACAAAAATATGCAATGTGTTTTATTCTCCTACCCAATGCGGATTATTATCATCATAAGTCAAATCGGATCTGACAAATGAAGAGACTAAAGGTATGAAAGTCCTTAAAGAAATAATAAACCAAGAAAATTTAAATAGGTAAAAGGTAAATAATCAAATAGACAAGAAAATATTTAACTTATTTCTATACAACCTTTGGAAGAATATCAATCATAAAAAATAAAAGTTTTTTTTATAAAAATAATAGTCTAAACTACATCTTGTACGTAAATGTTTTCTCTCTCTGGTGTGTTCACGACTGGAAAGAAAGGGAAATGCTACTTTCCCCTATGCTAGCTAATAAGCCTCTACTTACAAATCCCTACTGGCAGATGTCATTGGTTTTTTCAGGCCCGAGACTATGATTTTTTATATTCATCATTACTTTTCCTGCACGGTAAGTCTAAATGTGAAAATTAATTATTTTGATTGTAATTTTGTCATTTTTGTAATTTGGGCGACTGTGGATAAATTATTTTTTTATTCAGGTGTAAAT
>JAQGAA010000240.1:0-26568 GCA_034696425.1 Isotoma viridis
GAAATCCTGCTTTGAATTGGTCACTTTCGCATTAATCACTTTCAAGGGATACCATTCTATTCCGCTATTTTCAAATTGCAAACTTTTTACGTATCAAAGTAAGAAAAAATGCTTAGGACACTAGGAGTCATACTATAAACGCCCACTTTGCACTTATACTATATCGCTGTTTTCTCCTTCAGTTTTCAAAGGCTGGGGTTGTGCAAGAAAAGTTTGATTTATTTTTGCTAAAAATACAATTGCAAATGAAATTAGTTTTTTCGCAATTCTAACAATGTGTATTTTTAGTCAAAGCTATAGAATTGTTATGTTTATCTAATAAACACCTGGTATTTTCTTATGTGATCGCTGTAGACGGTGAGAAAGAAAGCGAGCATCATTTTTGGATGAAAAATAGTTAAAATTTGATTTCAGATAATACAATTTTCTCCTTACATGTACACTCGTGATACATAACTAGACTGCGCAAATACACACCAACTAAGAACAAAAAGCTTGAAAGAAAAAATAAAGTATTGAAAGGAAGAATAAAATCAAAGCTACCTGGAATTGAAGTCCTTCCTTAAGATGTTGCAACGCCTTTATTATGCATATACTGTTCTGTCTTATTCTATATTATCTTATTTCACACGAAAATCACTTGGTAATGAAATTATGGCTGAAAATCCATTTACTTAGAAGCAAGCATCCTTTTCCTATTTTCTCGCAATTTGATGTCGTAATTGGACGGAAACCGCTTTCGAAGTCTACGTACCCTAAATGAGGATGTAAAGACTAGGAAATTTGAGCTAGGAATAAATATGGGATGATTTCAAACTAGTGGTTTTGACTTTGGCTGTATTTTAGGGTAGAGAGTACGGCAAGCGACAATCACATATTTTATTTAGTTATCAGTTAATTCAACTGAAAAATAAGTTCGGAATGGCTAACCGACTAACCTTGTTTTCAAAATTGAAAAGGGAATTGAAAACAGTTGAACGCTTGAACGTTTGAAGAAGGAAGATAAATTTATGACATTTAGTGTGTCAGCTAGTAAAAATTTGGCTTCCATCGTTCTTTCCTGTATGTACACGTTGGTTTGGATTATGGTGACAGGAGTCAGAGTGTAAGTTTTGATTTGGAAAAATTTTAAGAAATATGAAGTGACCATTCTTTTTGCAAAATCATCTGTTATGGTCGAATGAAATTGATTCATTTTTAAATTGCTGGAGATCAAATTCATTTGCGTCTACAGCCTGCTTACTACTTACTTAAACATAATTAGCAGTAGTAAAGAATAGCATACTTAAAAGCAAGATAATTAGAAGACTAATTGCTAATTCATAAATTCCTGGTTGTTGCGTAGAATGTTTCCTTTTTGTTTTTTTGCTGATATTTTCCCTTTCGAATTGGCTCATAATTCTGATTTGCCAATTATCTATTTCATACAGTCGGATTTTGCTGTTTTATGATTTTATCTGTCTAATTGTTGTCTTCTATTTCATAACACCGTTTATATATTAGAACTAACATGATCGAAATTGGCTTGCAAAGAGACATACTTGCATACTATTTCATTTCATTGTAAATTCTACATAGGCTATTTATCTTGCTTACTAACAAAGCATGAATTTCAAATTCTCAAAGCTTATTTAGTCATATTAAACACTTCTCTGTAATTTATGGCCAATTGAGATAAGAAGGGTCAATGATGCGTCTGAACTTTAAGAATATTCCACAACACAGTACAAGAAAACCTCCTATGACATTATATTCTTGAATATCTATCTAATTCCATACTCCTTATCTATGTCATACTTTACCTACCTACCCTAATGTTTATTACCCAGGCAAAGAAACAGTTTCCTGTATACTTAACAGTGTGTGGTTTTGAACGTGGTTATGGGGCGGTGTGACATGACATGGATGCAAATTGGACGATGAAATATTACTTCTTGTTACAATAAAAGGGCTGACAAGAGCTGATCTCCTACTTCTTGTCGAGTCGTTTTCTGAAGAAGAATTATGCACTCTCATTTCTCCCTTTAAACTTACATTGCTTAAGAAATCCCTATATACATAAGGAAAGATCGATAAAATGTATTAAATATTATATATTACACATAATATTTTATTATAATATACAACAATAGAATTACCGTATATTAGTAGGGAAAAGGCTTTAGAGTGTTAAGTTGTTAGCCATGGATTCACTAAAAGTAGTAGTTGTATGGTATACGGTATGTGATGATACGGTTCTGGCAGCCTTGGTAGGATGACGAAAAAACCAGAAAAGGCACGTGCCGTTTCCCAGGATATGTCTCCCACAATATTTACACCATCATCCTTGCTATTCAAGAACAGAGTGTGGAGAAAGTCTTTCCAAACTATTTTATACTAGATTGATTCCATTGCCTTATCAAATTCTATCAATATCCATAAAATAAATTCAGGTGTGAGTAACTATAGGCATAGGTTATATAAGTTACATTATAAGTAGGCAATTAGAATTGCTTTTAAGTAAAATAATAAATTTCAGGGGAAATTCTCGCTGGTAACTTACTCTCGACCAGGATTTAATAATATGAGAAAAGTCAAATAAAAAGTCAGGGCTTCTTACTTAACTTCATTATTGGGATTTGGGATATTTAATATGATACTATGACTGCTATCAATAAAGTGTTCATTCGTAAGAAAAAATTTAACCCGAATTTAGGTCGTCAGTTGCTAAGAAAAGCCTTATTATAAATAATAATCTATCCTGATATATGAATGTAAGTTTTGTAATCCTAATACACTCCTACACTTATTTTCGTATGATTACCCGATCAGTGAAAGCACTTTGACATTTAATATCGCACTAGTTGATTCAAATACAACTAATGGGGTTTTATAAGTCTTGAAAAGTTTTCAATCCCTTGGAAAGGATAAATCTATAAAAGGTAAAATTCTAATATTGTCGAGTTCGTTCTTAAATGACCCTACACTTTGGAATATCAGAATCTAAGTAGAAAATTTTTCTATTCTGACGAAAAGTTTTTTACTGAAGCTAATTAGAAACGGCAATAATTTAAATTTTTGCCATTACGTCAAATGCCATCAACTTTATTCAGCTCAAGAATTGAATAAGGTGTGAAATTAGTTTTAATTTGATTGATAATTTTCATAAGCCATTTTAACTTTAATAATAAGACATTAAATAATTTGGATTAAGTTAGAACAATTCAACCTATAGGTGAAAGTTTATCAAACTCGACAAAAAATGTTCAACACCAATTTCTCAGATTGATCTCAGTCACCTGTCCTTTTCACCTGTATAACATGAATTAAACACTATTGCCCAAAATTATTTTTGTTTTGAACCTTCTAATCAAAAAAGCTTTGCAAATTTTTGATTTATTTTATTGTTTTCATAAAAACCATTCAAGAATACTTTTAAGTTTCAAGAATAATCAGCAGAAAAGTAAAAAAAAAAGTTTTTCTTCTAACTTAGACATCTCATTAGTATGTCTCTAAAAATCACACTTCCCTTTTGTTAAAGGCAGATCTTCTGCAATAACTCAAAAAATCATTTGCATCAACTCTTTTTACAATAAAACTTTATTTTATTACCAAATGAACCCACCTGTCTTCTATCTCACAGGCAATAATCAAACCGTCATCTTATCTACAATTCGCTCCCAAAAGCCCTCGAGGATAAAATAAATCTCCAATATTGCAGAATTCAAAGTAAAACTTTAACTTAAGAAGACGTCAATTCAAAAAAGTCAAAAGGCACTTCACCTGTTTATATTTCAATTTGCAAGGCCTCATTTCCCTTTCGTTATGTAAAACTCTTGAAAACGCTTTCACTACAAATGGTCTCTTCGTTTGTACGTTTTGCACATGCAAAACGTGCAAGCTATAAAATAGAATCTATACAACAATGCTTTCTTCGTATACTTAGATTGCTACTGCTGATGATGACGATGATGATCATTTTTGTTATTCTTCTTCTCCAACTTTGTTAAGGTTAATGAAGGCTAAGGATCAATAAAGGAATGAGTTTTGGAATGAAATTCAGTTTATAATACAAGGCCAAAAGATAATAGAAAAACATTTGGAAGAAAGTGAGTAAAAGGAACAGGATGAAGAACTTGGAAAACCAAAGCAGCAATATATAGCTATTATACTGAAGGAGCCGAATCAGCAGAAGATTCTTAAGAGAATAATAACATAGAGAAAGATGAAGGTAACCGTTCCTCCGTGTAAAGAAGAATTTTCTTTTCATTTCCAAATTATTCAGCACATTTTCTCAAAACTTAATTACTGGTTTATCGATCCCCACTGACTCTTTATATTCAACTTGGTCCACCATGTGACTCAATCTTGTTTAAGTATCTTTTAACTTTTATATTATTATTATCTCTATCTTTCTCTTATCTTATTCAGTGTGTTCTTGTACACTGTACTGTAAGGTGCGTTAACGCTAACTAGCTAGTAAATATTCAAAGGGGTGACAACTTCCAGAAACTGATGAGAGAATGATTAAAGTTGTGATAATATCACACATCTATAAATTATAATCAAGTTTGTTATAGGTACTTTTTTAAATTTTTTAATGAATTTGGGATCCTTGTGAAATTCATGTCACCTGCATAGGAGGAATAATAAACATAAAATAAAATGAACCTGGTAGTAGTAGCGGAATGTTAATTAAAACAGTTTTGAATAATCCTCCTGTCAGCACAAGAGAAGCAATTAATTACAAACTTTTCGAGTTACTCTTTCAAGCTTCAAATATTAATTATATTTCAGAACATTAATTGCTGGTAATTCGTAATTTATTCAAAAGCTTTTAAAAATGTAATTTCTCCAGATTTTTGCCTACTTTGAGATACAGAGAGAGCTAGAGTAAAGAACTCAAGCCATCGAACGAGCAACTAAAAATTGAGGTTAAGAAAATCCAGAAAGTATTCACCTTTCGTATCTTCGATCAGTTAATGTCGTAAAAGTTTTCCCAGTAGAAGATGAAGACGATCAATGTGTATCTTCACCTTCATTAGGAAATGAATCCATTGGTGTCCCGATGGAAAGATAATATAATATTATATGGGATGGATAGTGAAAAGGAAACTGTCTGAAGATTGTGTGGTATCTTCTTATATTTATAATCATTCAGGTGAAAGAGTGCAATGGAATCCTCTCTGCAGAATATCTTCGTTTTTAGAATTGGAGTTTATAGAGAAGTCGTGGAAGTTGGTAGTAAAATGTACAAGGCCATTCGTGAAAGTCTACAAAAATCTACCTTGAACATATCCTGATTTTCTTTCCTAATTGTAATTCTAGTTGACTTGGCATGCCATTAACCTTAGGCGGTATGGTACAGTCTAACATGCACTTATGTTAGAGGAAATAGATTTTCAAATTATTTTTTAATGAAACTTTTTCCCTAGTTTAGGTACTTTTTAGAAGAGTGATTGATTTAGTGGTCTGTTGTGATGGATGTAATATGTAAATGAAGTTTTACGTAAGAATTGCAAAGTATTTGCCGTTTTAAAATGTAGATTGGTAGATACAAGTTTGGTAAGATGGATTGTCAAAAAAGTTTAAAACTTACTTAATTTACTTTCACAAATTGAATTGAATAGCTTGGACTCATTAATAAGCACTTTATTTGATTTAATAAACATTTCATTTCATTCTAAGGTTCAAAAAGACTTATTTTTCATAATTGTAAGGTTGATCATTTGACCTGTAACATTTATTCATTTAAAACGTCCGGTACATGTTTTCACGGTTTTTGCTTTCAGTTTCTCTTTTTTCGTTTGTAACAAAAAGAAAGAATGATCAGTGTGTTCAACTCAATATAAAGTTAGTGAATGAGTGACTAGTGACTTTCCAGGTGTTTATTTATTATCTTGTAATTTTTGTGTTGGATTCTAAGTATGGAATGCTGTGTATAGCACGAATGAGTGAAAATATAAGTACCCTCTCAACCACTACTATGAAAGTCAACAGTGTTAGTGTAAAGGCTTCACAAAATGGATTTCCTGATGCAAACCAAAGAAGGTTGATTTTATACTTTGGCCTCGGAGTGAATTAATGCAGTCAGTAGCAAGTAGTAACAGTCAGAGTCAAGTCAGAAGTAGAAGAGTCACCTCTTTTCTCTACTTTTCATGGAAATTTATTATTTATGCCCCGTCTGAGAACCACAAAAGTTAGCAAAGCACTATTTCGAACTATATCTTTACAATAGTGTAGCAAAGAACGAGCAATATTGTCGGATCATTGTTAGAATGTTGTATTATTATATAGATTAAAGTCACCCACCCATGCAAAGTCAGATCGATCTTATCGTTCTAGTTGTATAGGTAGATTTAGGTTGCAAGGTACAAATTTTCTGTCAGAAATGTTAATATTACTTGGTAGCAAGTATTATTGAAAGTTTTGGGAAAGTATATCTATTCACATATTTACAGTATAATTGTGTTGGGTTCGTTGAAAAATACCACAAAGAAACTTGCAATCTGCTACACAATCCAAAGTGAAGAGCAGTTTAGAAACTGACTATGAGCTTGAATCAAAATTGAATAGTTTTTATTGTTTTTCATATATTCTTATAATGATTCTATGATATAAGAGGTAATTCGTCTGGCTTTGTAGAATGGAATGAGGAAAAGGAGAAAGAGGTGAAGGTATAAACCACAGAAAGGACAAGAGAAAAAACAAAATTTCAAACCAGTTCCGGATTTATTACTTTTTCAACACTCCGTTCTGTCACTGTTTGCGACCACCTTCAATCTCGCTACCACTAACCGTTACTGGTACTTTGATTGTATTTTCAAGTAGATGAAGGCTGTCTTCCCACGTTCCTCCCTATTACAAAATTATTTGAGTGAATTAAATTCAATTTCAGTTTCATAAGCCATATACTGTCCCTAACGTTTAGAAACAGCTCCAATAGATTTCAAAAATTCCTGAAGAGAATTTTTTCACGGTGGCGTTTAATGTGAAGGCTATGTGCTTTAATTTACATTGGAGTAGTATTTTCTGCGTATTTCTACTCTCCTTGTCCCAAACGGCATTTGTGAGTTTGTGAACGGTATGAACGCATTGTACAAGGAAATCAAAGCAGAGCGAAAATTCTTGGAATTCTTTACTAAGAGATAGTAAGGCCTCGACTCTGAACTCCAGGAGAGCAAGGGTTAGCCGACATCCGGTCTAGCTAAAAACAGTGTGATAATAATGTATACCTGTGTGCTTTTAACAGTTATGTTCCTTCTAAAGATATTTATGAGGTGAAATGCTTAGAACATAGAAAGAGAAAAGGAGAAAACAGTTGCTAATTTTACCATAAACTATGCCAAATCCAGTCCAACACCATGGTGGAGTGTTCAGCCTCATGAATCACTTCCAGTAATAATCATTATTACTTCACGTAATGAGTTTTCAAATAGGTTTAGGTTTAACAAAATGGAGATACATTTCTCTATCTGTTTTATTATTATGTAATGCATTCGTAATCAGACCTGCAAGCTAAATTAAGAATACTTTATGAAAGATAAAATACGTATTTTAAAGATTGTTGTGAACCTCTTTACAAAACCTTGTATATACATTTCATTTCTCTTTTGTATATACATTTCATTACTTTTTAAATGTATTCTTAAATGCTAGAGTTCATTTTAACAACCTTAGCCATAAGAATTAAAAACTGAATGGCATAAATGGAGCACACATTACAAAAAAATAATACACAGCCTTGAACAAGCAGGTAATAAAGCTCTTGTCAACCTTTTTAATGTCAATTGGAGAGAAAGCAATGAAACTAAGAGTGAAACCTTTGGGAAATTATTTATTCGATAGCTTCAATAAGCTACTTTGTTTTTCTCCGACTTGCAAAGTTTTTTAATATACGTATGTTTAGCTGAAATGTCATTTCCATACGAGAGAGAGAATATAGATAGAGCATGGATTTTTAATGTCAATTGATGCAATTTGACTTGAAATGTGATATAAAATTAACTGAATTGAACTCATTTTTAGTAAGTTGAAACTTTAAGTATCTATCTGACCTTAAAACTTGTTAAAACACACTCAGAAGTAAATTTAATTATTTCTTTGACCGAGTTCAACACGCTGAATTAATGAGAATACAGATCCTGTCATACGGAATAGGTAAACAGTTGCTTTCACTTTTGGTAAAGTAAACAAAACACATTGCACACATGCTTTCTCTTGCTGCTCTAGCTGATTTGATGCTATGATGATGATACTCTACTAGATCTAGTCTCTAAAAGGTATGTATGTTTAGCCTATGAAAAAGCAAACACCATGGTGTTTAGCTTTAGAAAGGATGACACTATGTGACACCACAGAGTTATCTACATTTATGTGTGTACTTGACTTATTTCCTTGGGTCAATAAAATATAACAACAATATTTAAAATTCATTCAAACATGAAATTACAAATGAGCTCAGCTAATTATTATAGAGAAAATTATCAACATTTAAAGTCATTATTAGCTCAACTGGAATATGTTGATTTTGGCGTTGTAAAATGTTAGGTTAAGTTGAAAATTAAACACTAATTTGTTCTCCTTACGAGAAGAGCTTCATTTTAAATTTTTTAAACAATCTCAAACCTTACCCGTCAATGCATCATTCTTTCATTATTGATTAGAAACTATATAAACCCAATGAGCATTAGGTCAGGTGAAAGTGGTTTGTTACCTCACAGAGATAAAATAAAAGATACAACGTTACGGGTGGCATTGCTTTGAGTTTCATACAAATTTTATGTAAATATAGAAAACTATTTTAGATACTTAAATGTAATAATAAAAGTTGAGACCCCATCCTGATCTCACAGTTTTCATTTTAGATTAATCATCATATAGCTGAATAAATTAAGTTTCTATATTCATTATACCTGGAGAAAGTACTGTCTGGATATTATATTTGCACCTACCTGGTTGTATCTACACAGTCTAACAATGCATATCAAATCTATTTCACATGCAGAGAACAAAGAGTGCAGAAGCAATTTAAGGTCGTTTGCATAAATAATTGAATACGGAACATCAGAGAGATACTGATAAATAGAACAATAATACCTTAGAAGCAAACGCACATTTTGTAAGCCAATCAAATTGTCCATGTGGGGTACAATCCTACGGTGCTAGCTATAACTGTGACGTTACGTAAGCACAAATTTTGCTGGAAATTGTAGAAATACTGTAATTTGCCATTGGCTTAGCTTCAGCCAGCTCATACTCGGTCAGAACCACCACCACCACGAAATACTTACACTTACAACTACTACTACTACTGTTACTACACAACACAACTACTTTCTCCAGATCTACTCAACTGAATTGTGTCTGTGATTTCTCCAATTCCAGGATTTAATCCAAAATGTAGACGATACAAGACACACATAAATGTAGCAAGCAGGTAAATCGCTTCTATTTACTTATATCTAGGTGTTATTTAGTCTAATAGTGGTTTTGTTTTTGTGCACCGATTGCCCCAGTTCTCCCAAGAGCGTACTAATTCCTCTTTCAAGGGACAATAATTAGTATCCTGTCAGATTAGCTGTCTTATTTATGTTTTACTCTTAGTCTTAATCTATCAGAACATGTGAAGGTACCTTGGTAGATTTGAGCTGGGATATCTAGGCGTCTATAGTTGCCGTATGACGTACCAAGAGCAGCTCAAATAACTGTATAGATGTTATAGTTTGTTTTAATTTTTCGAATGTGTTAACTTACCCTAGGACTGTTAAAATGTCCGCTAAGAGTTTCAAAAAATTACTATTAAAATTATTCAGTATTATAATTCGTAACAGCAAATTAATAGTTAAAAATTCTAAGTTTGAAGTTGAGCTATCTTTGGTAAAAAAAAAATTACCAGGAGATAAGGATAATTTGCACATTCGAAAACTCCAAACGGACATTAACATATGTAAAGTTTACTTACTAAAGAAAACGAGTAAGATTACAACACTGCAGCTCATTTAAAACCAAGTTAATTGTCCTTATGTTTAAGAGAAACACAGTCAAACAAACAAACTAGACCGGTTTGCAGTATGATATTGATAATAACGTAAAGGTAACCACACAAAAAGAGGTAAATAGAACTTCTTAAGAATTTGCATATAAACGGTGTCCATTTATCTTCATTTAATGAACAAGAGCAATCTGGAATAATTCAGTGTACCATTACCTTTCTACTTATTTGCCTTACAATTAGTGTGTATATAATACATGTACACAGGTATATGTATCTGTATGACGTTCATTACATTGAATACCTGTATATTATTTTCATATAATTGGGGACTTTAATAATAAGAGCTTTCGGTTTTATATTTAAGTTAAGTGTTCCGTTGAAAATGAGTCTCTAAAAAATAATAATAACTCCAATGCTGAAAATGAATGTCATTTAATTTTTCAAGTTAAACTGACGTAAATACCAAAAAAGTGATTTATAGTTTCTCAACTCGTTAGAAGAAAGTATCTACTTAATCCTATTTGTGACGACGATTGCGATTGGGATTCCTTCAACAAGTTTTACTTGTAATATTATTAGATTTAGGATTTGGTTCTATATTACATTGGTTCTCATTGCATTTTCTACAACTTACGTAGAAAAAAACGCAAAGGATTCGTGATGCCCCAAAAACGACAGAAGGTAGACCACTTTGAACCGGATGGAAGGTGAAAGTGAGAGAAATCAGGAACGCATTAAGAGCTAAGGCAGCAGCAATAGTAAAACCATGGGGAAAGAGATAGACTGTGCCTGTTTGTGGTTCGGCTTATGTAAAAGGAAAGTAGTAAGGAAAGAAAGCTGGGAAAAGCCATGGCTGTGTATGGTAAATGCCTGGGTGACACATGCGGGCTGAACTAAATCCGGGTAAAAAGCTTCCCTTTAACACGCCGGTAGTCCGTCGTCTTTTGTAAAATGCCCTCAGTCCATAAATTCCTACGTCCCTGTTAACAACACCTTTCCTCCCGTCTATTAATCTCCACTGTTTGTTACCTTTTTCAATTTACTAAACTCTCAAGCATGACCACTAACAAAAACTAAAAACTGACTTCTTTTCATCCCTTTATCAAAACGAGCTCAGTTTCATACTTTATAAATAAAGCCAAATCTATATATATGTTGCATCAAGGAAATCAAGCAAATTTTACTCCTGTTTTATTCTTCTGGATTCAAATCCCCTCAGGGACCACTTTCTACCTGAAAATAAGAAACAAGAAAAATGAAAAGCTTTAAAATGTGAGTGAAAGTCTACGACACAAAGTGAGGAAGAAGGATGGGGATGGACGGAGAAGGGTTTAGTTGGGATATGAAACTTGACTAATTTTTTTTTCTTCAATCGTTTCAATTTTTGTCTGAAAACTTTATAAACTCGAGTGATCATGTGACAGTATTTTTGGCATCTTTATTACAATAATACACACTAAGATATTTCAAAACTGCTAATATTCTTTATTCCTATTATTATTATTACCTTCCTTCTGCTTCAACGACTTAAGTACTCACGCTTAATAGTTTGTAATAAGTTAAATTGCAGTGCAAAATTATTTTAACTCTTTATAAAAAATGCGACATCATTTTTACTCAAGGATACACCTAAAACCAGGGTTTTATAACCGTTTTAATTTCTCCGAGGGGAATGTCTCGAAATAGAGAAAGTAAAAGTAAAAGTAAGAAATGGAGCAAGACGAAGCTTTCAAATCTCTTATAGAGGATAACAAGCAAAAGTCTTCCTCCTTAATAAAAATATTTACAGCTTCAGCCACCACCATTGCTTATACAACTACAACAACTACTACTACTCCTACTACTGAAGAGACTGTTCTTTATTTATTTAAAAGAAGGACTTTTGCTACTACTACTACAACTACAACTCCTTCTTTTACTGTTACCATTTCTGCAACTGCCAATGCTAATACTAAAAGTCAAAGAAAAAGGTAAGTAAAGTAAACTTCACATCACAAGTTACAACAACAGTTCAGAACTAGGACATGCAGTGAGTCAGTGAGACTCACTCTTCAGACCAAGGAAAGAAAGCAATGTCATGAGGATGTTTATTTTAGCCTTTTAGCTAGCTTTACATAGCTATTCAACTAATGTGTAGGTTGAAGGTAAGTAGAACAGAACATAGTCACAATAAAAAAGTACTATATACAGTAGTAGTAGGCTGGTTTGAGTCAACTTGATTGATATTGGTGACACGTTGAAGTCAAAGTAAAATGTAGAACTCATTCCAGAGAAAAAAGCTGAAGAACACAAAGCCTTTTTGCATAACAAATATCCATGAAAGAAATAAAGTTCTTTAAAGTAGAAACTAGAAAGCTACTTATTATATTAACATTGACTTGCCTATTGGAATAAAACTAGGGGAATACAAAATGTATTGGATTTTTATATAAAACATTAAAAAAGAAAGTAGAAAGTAGAGGGTATTCATGTAATTTATTCACGGACAGTCTATCACACCCGTGCTGTGATATGAGAAGGATATAGTTTACATAAATTTGTCTTTGAACAGAATATTTATTCCTAGTTTGTAAAAAAAAAACTACACAACATTTATCAAAAGCAACATGGGGAGAGAAAGTAGTATTAGAAACATTGAATAACTTTCAAAGGCTTTGCTTTATGTCGATATCATGATTCATAGTATTAAATATTATGATGACTATAAATACAAAGGCGGAGATAAAGGAGAATTTTTTAGTATTTCTCTCGTTAATAAATAAATATCATGAAATGAACATATATAGCAAATTATTTCACAATATTTTAAACGAGGCTGAATAGGCTAATAATCCATTCATGTTTTTTGTTGAATCGTTAAAAAATGTTATTGAAAATAAGGATTTCTGTCTGGGCATGATTAGTATCGAATTATATTAAGCCAAGCGACAGGTCCTTTGTATATTGGGTATGACGTTAATACTACTACAGTTTGCTACAGAAGTCCTTCAATATGCAAGACATTTCGAAAACAATCAAACTGAATTGATTATTTGTACCGTATTTCTATTTTTCCATTTCATTTTCATGTCACGAAATTCTAACAGATTGGTCACGGTTGTGGTGGTGGTATTTCATAAGGCATTATAGTGCCCGTATAGCAGAGTTTACAAAACTGTACACTCAAAGTCAGAAGTGGTTTTTGCGAAATTTAATATACTACTAGTTTGTCATTGCCAAAGCCATGTTATGTGTAGAGTGCTTCTCTTACTGCTGCTGGTTTCGTTAGTTCCACTTTGTAAATTTCAAAGTTGGAAGTAAGTGAATTGAATTTTGAAGTATGAACCAATGAACCATTATAGAATGTAAGTATGAGAGTTGAGTTTTCATTTTTTATCAAACATTTATATTATACAATAAATATGATCAATTTCTCCAGGTATAATAATATTATAGGAGCATGGGGAAAATTGGAATGGGTATTTTTTTCTTGGAAAAGTAATGGAGTAGGATGGAACTTGTGGGCAGGGTGGTTAGGCAGGTTAGTAGAAAATTGGAAATGATTACGGTAGGAATTGTGTATAATATGGAATCTGAAATATCTCATCGTAGATGGTTAACCAAATAGCGAATATCATTACGAGTTGATAAGCACGTTTTAAACTTGTGCAAAATTCAGCGGATGACATTCGAGTTGTTCATAAAGTATCTTATTTCGGTTTTCGTCATTTACCTGGTTACTTTGCACATGATATTATTGCTAAATTTATTTTTAATTCAATTCCATTAGTACTATCATGTTCAGATCTACTGAAATCGTTACTGTACTAACTGTACTATTACAAAGCTTTCATTAGATAGGGAAATATGGAGAGTTAGTTGAAGAGTTCATTTTATTATTCAAATTAGATATTAGAGAAAATCACACAATAAAGTCAAGGATTTTCGTTAAGCAAATTTGTATTGAATCTTTGAAGCATATTTGGCCCTTGATAGAGAAGGACTTGGGACTTGTATACTTTGTGCTGTAATGGGCGTATTTTTATTGTAATTTCCCCAATAGTCCATCATATCATGATGATGACAATTCAAACCCAAATTCGAAATCATTTGTATTTCTTGTAGGTGTAGATGCAGTCATTTCTGATTTTCTTGACCAGGTGAATTGTCCCAGGACTAGGACATTTGTACTTAGTAGGATTGTTTAACCGGTCTTCAAAGCTGGTGCGCCATGTCGATTTAGGCCAGCGTGGATATTTCAATAAGGCTTTTTGACTCCGAGAGAAATTGTTGTAATTACTTAAACAAAGACTCATAAAATTTACTTAAACAAAGTTCTAACAAACTCATAAAATGTAAAATATTTTCCACTATAATTTAAAAAATTCTATGTGAAGCAAGTAACTTTGTTGTACATGTATTTTGTGTCAATTTTAGTTGACTTTTTTCCCGTTAAGAGCCGAATTTTATTATACCTACAAACCCACTTAGATTTTAATGTTATAGGCCATATTGATAAGACAGTTAAACGTGTTCCTGGCTAGATTATAATGCAATTTAAAAGACTTTTAGAAGTATCAATGGCCAATTGTCCTAGGACAAGTAATTCGGTCATGAAATCAGAAATGCCTGTAACATAAATAAATATTTTTAGTAGTGACAATCCGGAAATGGTATATTTTAATGGTACTGATGCCAGTCAGCAATAAAAATTGTCGATAAAAATAGCGTGGCATCATTAGCATTGGTGGCAGAATTAATCATCAAACTGTACAATGTTTTATAGACTTAATATATTTCTCATGCATGGAATGGACTTCAATAATAGCTTTTGTATTGAAATTTTTTATTTAATTATAGAAAGAAAATTACAGTGGTCATTAAGAGAAATTCGCATGGAGAAATTGTCCACCAACTTTGCGACGCATACTTGGAAGCTGCATACAACTTTGCTTTTAATACCATCTGCAAATATTTATTTTTACTTTCAAAGGTCAATCTTTAAGTAATGGGAGAATTGGTGAAAGATAGATGAATCATGAACACATGGAACACTAGGAAGTATATATCCGAATCCGACTATACATAATTTCCTATAAAAACAGTAGCAGTAGGAATAACGTGCATTGCATCTAAAAAGGAAATAAAAGTATGAGTCAATATTTTGATGTTACTCACTCTCATGCTCTAACTGATCAGGTAGTATAGCTGATTTTATAAATGGGTGAAGAGAAAGTAGTATGAGAAAAGTTGTCTGAAATTCTGCCCATAAAGATATTATCATAGGGAGAAAGGTAGAACGAGGAAGAGAAGATTTATATCATTTTATATATGTACCTTAAAACTTATGGACTAATAATAATAGTAATATCATTTTCCTAACAGCTTGGGCTGACCCTTACTGACCAAAGAGAGATAGGGAATGCTAGAGAATTCCCGACAGGAATCCACTACTAACTCTCTTACGAAAATGGATGGGAAGAGTGGTGGTGGTCGATGTAGGATTTGCGTGTTTTTCTCTCTTTCTAATATTGTAGAGAAAACTAACCTAGTTTTCTATTTCCAAGTAGTTCTCATCAGTATCACATCACCATTTCTGCTTGACTGTAACTGATAGACAGTTCTGTATCAGTTCGTTTGGTTAGTTTTGTTAGAGTGAATTCAAGGGAGTGTTACTGGATTCTAAAATTCTGACCTTGTTTCGGCACATTCTATCAATCTATTCGATTTTGCTATCCTCTACTTTGTCAGCATGACAAGTTAGATGGACTGTAGGACAATCAGAAACCACAACCAGGGTTGTACATATGGAGGTAGAAAGAAATAAAGTACAATTTGAAAGTGGATGGATATATATGTATGAAGTATGATGATGATGATCATGATGATGGAGAGGAGACAAAAGCCAAGTTGAGCTTTTTTGGAAAGTAAATTGTATTGGTTTCGTGTGTGTGCATTTGTAAGTCTCAGCAAAGCAGCATTTCTTCCTCTGTAAGCAATCCATCCATTAGTATTGGTCAGTAGTAGTGTGGCATTGGTCATAGTTTACTCTTGATGTCATGGATCTGTGGATTTTGTCCATCTCCATATACTCATCCCACTCGTACCAATGTTCGGATTAACTTTCTCTCTACGCTTCATTGTAAAACCTAGGACGTCTTCCCGTATCCTGTTCATTCGACCATACATCAGTCATCATTGGAGTAAGCAGGCATCCTCTCATAGTATATAGTGGCTAGTGCTTGCTTTTCCTGTTCAAAAGAACTACTAAAATAACATCACGACATCGAATCTACTCTACTCACCACGGGCATTTGGTGATAGCAAGGCAAAATAACCTGCCTTTTGCTATAAAGTACAACCCATCTAAATCAAGTAGTAGTAATAACACTGATTTTAGCTCTAACTCAACCTTACTCTGACCCCAAGCAAGGGATAAAGGGAAATGTCTGTTCCATTAAAATCGGATGGAAAAAGCCGAATGTCATCAGATTGAAAAGTCGAACTCACTAGGACTTTCAAGTGAGTGATTTACACTTAGCTAAGGTCAACCATACACATATCGTTGATTTCCCGAAATGGATTACCAAAACTAGTGGCTTTGATACTACTACTACCTCGAATTTGCCCAACCACTCAGTTTTTCATAGTATTAGCAGTAGTGTCATAGCTTAGAAATCAAGCTCAACCTCAAGCCCCAATCAAAAGTCAGAATTAATACAAAATCCCATTCCAAATTCAACTTATAGACTAAACCAATCCAATAATATGAAATGAAAGAGTTCGGCTAGAAAGCAAAATAAATTAAATGAAAACTCCTCTCTCTACCCTTCGTCTCCATCTAATAAGTAACCCTTATAACATCCGACTTTCTTCCGGAGGCTTTTGCTCAAAGGAGTGATGAAAGTCAAGACCTTTTCTCTCGCATAGTCTCACTCTGCCCCTATTTAATTTTTAACTCCTCAGGGCTTCTTTTTATCCTTCTTCGAAGAAAATAATAATATTACAGATGATTTCGAGCATTCGATTCATTTATATAAACCATAAACGTTTCAGTTATACAAGCACAGGTATAAACATATATCACATTTTTATGTATATCTACAATGTATAACCCGGAGGGAAGCCATATTCGCTGGATGTACTTGATCTTTCAATACCTGACCTCAGCTAGAAGTAACTAAGTTTGGTTTCCGGTTCACAAAACTCGGTCTCGGGGGTTCTCTAAGGATACAAATACAATGAAATGAAAGGTGGATGAATTCAAGAAATACGATAAGTCAACAGGGAAACGGGCGGAATATGGTGGAGAAAGCAAACTAGCACTTATAACATCGGTGATAGCTCTTCTTCTTTAGGGTGGTGGTGGTACTTCTAGATGTTCCATACACTGAATCCAAAGACACACAGAAAGGCGCTTCCTTTTCCTTTTTCTATTATTATAATAATCTTGAGAAATATACATACTGTAGCATGAGAGGAAGTTCTTTACTTATTCCTATCTATTCCAGGTATTATTCTTGCTCTAGTCAAAACAACCCATTTGTCGCGTACTTCATAGAGAAGTTCTTAAAATCCTGAATACGAGGATGTAATATTAACATTGCTTTTTGAATATAAATAGGCTTACAGTCGGTTGAC
Organism: Isotoma viridis; assembly: GCA_034696425.1. Taxonomy (NCBI): domain Eukaryota; kingdom Metazoa; phylum Arthropoda; class Collembola; order Entomobryomorpha; family Isotomidae; genus Isotoma; species Isotoma viridis. The sequence continues at coordinate 17,597 of JAQGAA010000240.1, forward strand.
TTCTTTCTGCTCTACGTCCTTTCCTTGACTTCATACTTGACTTTCATGCTCAATAGAGGAAGAAATAAAACAGGTAGTCTCTGGGTGAGGCAAGATCATGCTCTGCATTCTGTTACAATTGTATCCTTTTTTATTTCTAGATGTTTTTCTTTGTTTCTTTTATATTTCGCTTTTTATGCATTTTTGTATAAGACATATAGGTAGAAACTGTTACAAAATACAAAAGGATACTTTTTGTTTTTATTTTTCACCTGGATTCACTAAGTGTATTTATTTAAAGTAGACTCATGCACTCACAAAGCTATACATTCTATCCTATTATCTAGTTAGGACAGACTTAAAAAACCGTATAATATATTCGTTTTATCCCAACCTGTATAGAAATTATCCATTGAGTTGCGGCTGCAGGTAATCTTCAGTTGGAGTGTATTAGCATGCTGACGCTAACAACTGCAAAAGTTGACACTGCAAAGGTGCATAATAAGAGCTTCCCAGGTAGTTTTTTAAATAAAAAGTTTCATAAAAAGTTGTGCATAAAAAGCCTGATTTTATTAGTTAATTTTTTAGTTTAAAAGTCTGGAGTAACTGGTTTTTTTCTGACAGTTGATGATAGTCCCACGCTCTATGCACATTAATGGTCACAATTTTAAGAAGCGGAACTTCACGGATCCTAATAAACTTGGAAAGGCTTAATCCAGACAGAGACAGACTAAAGATATGAGAAGATTTGCTTGTACACCATTATCAGGTAGTCTCAGACAGGTCAGGTAGGCATAGCCCATGCGATGAAATTTAAAGAGTTGAAAGTGAAAAGACCAGTGAAAAGTTGCTCCCTTGAATATTCATGAGAAGTTAGGTAGAATTGTGGAATTAAGGTATGAGACGAAAGATGAAAGTAATATCCTTGATGGAAAAAGGAATCCAGGTGCCTGTTTGGCTAATCTGTCGGCTTTGGGTCCGTTCTTCTCCTCGTAATTACCTAATATAATACTTCCTTTTCTCAGAGCTTATAATATATGCTTTACCAGGCTTTGAAGAAATTTAGAACTAAACTCGATATTTTTTTACACAAATCCTTCAATTATCTCAGGCTCGGCAATCAAATTACCATTCTTGAGGTTGACTATCATTATAATTTTCTTAGGTTCATCTACTGTCAAAGTATATGGAGAATTACGAAACCCTTATGGTTTCATACCAAGTTTAGATGCAGTTTGTTACTCAAAATCACTATCATTCTTCCTAAGCTTATACCTTTAGTAGAGCTGAAAATGTAAAGTTAATGCAAAGGCTGTAAGTATTAAGGATCATTACGGGAAAATCTTTATGAATAAACCCGATGGCTCATTTTGTAGGATTATCTTGTCATCTTGCTTTTTCTTTGCCTTCCTTCTAAAATCATTTACTATGTACTTTTTCCCTTATGAAATTACGATAATCATTAGCAAGCCTATAGCTTATGATATTCATGTGGGATAATATATCGGCGTCACATCGCAGAGTATGAGTATATCTAATACACTTGAAAACGAAAAAGATAAGTTAAAGTAATAGTTATCCCATTTCACCTAACTACACAGGTCAAAGTGAGCCCAGGGAAAACCCATTTAAAACTCTAGAGACAAAATATGAAGCGAAAGAGATAGGTACGGTACACGTTTTGAATTCAGCTTTGACAAAGAATTCTTGATAAAAATGTTACGTAAAGGGAGTGTCTAATAGTTTACTCTAAGCGGTATATTCTCGTTAATGGGTAGCTATATAGATAGAGTTCTATCTTTTAATACGACTATTGCGAAATGATAGGGAAAGTGGAGCACTTTTCTTATTTTTTTGTAGAAAAAGTGTGGGTTTTAAAAATAATAAGATATGCGTGTATATCAAGCCAAGCTGGGAAGACTGAAAGTAGTAAAGAACGATTCAACGGCTGCCAAAACTATGCGAAAATGCTCTTTATAGAATTATGATTTTCCTGATGCTTGCTTCATTTTTATCATCCTGGACGGAGAGGAATGGAAAATGTAATAATAATAATAATGTAATCAAATCTCTGGAGAAGATTTCTAAAAAGAAGGGGTCTACAAGTCTACAGACTGTTGGTCTATGTTGGTTGACTCTTGTCATGGTTCGGGTTTACTTTTCTCATAGGAAAGGAAAGCATTTATTAGTGAAGTAAATTCAGAGTCTTGCTACTTTGTAATGTGTTAACGTTAGTTGGTCTTGTATATACTGTCTCTGCTTGCTCTCATTCCCTGTCCCTGCTTGTCTGCCTTCCTTGATTTCGTAGAGAAATATTTTTTCCAATTTCCTTATTACACTTTCCCTCATCTCTAAGCGGAAACCAACAATCTACTTCCAAGGTGACTTCTCCTAAACACACTTAAGATAAGTAAGAGTTTCTTAAATGCGAAGCATTTAGTTTGCAACCTTTTTTTTGAGAGGTACTTAAAAAACTTTTCCAACAGAGGATATGTAAATTTCCGTAGAATTTCTTCGTAAGAAAATTCTTGCAAAGAAATATGTCTTAACTCTACATAATAAGAAAATACAAATTTTGACATACATCTTCTCAAAGCAGGCTTTATTTAGATCTGTTTGATATTAATTTTGCTGGAATTTAGGTGGGACATTTTGACGTTATGTCAGTCGTAGTATTTGAAATAAGAGACAAAAATATGTTTTAGAAACAAGAGTTTGCATTGTGAGTGGGTGCTTTTGCTTTCCTAAAGTTGCATAGAATTCTGTATCTTCTAATTGAAACAAAAGTAAATGTCGTAAAAGCTTGAAGTATGTAGAGTATTAGCTGCGTCCACATTTCGACAGGTAAATGCATTAACTGTTGAATTTTAAATGTATGCAACATAATAATATTATTTGTTTTGTGTAGCAAATAATTCAAGATTTTCATATTAACTAAAAAGAAAAGTTAATGCAATGTGATTGCATGAATTTTTGCATGCTGTTTTTATCATTCTAGAATGACATAAAATCCGGTGAAAAACTCCATCCATCATTCTCTACACACATGTTTGTACTTTTGAGGTAAACTTGCGAACAACTTTAGATTAACTGAAAGAGAGAGGAATAATAACAAGTAGAAAGTAAGCTCAATGAGTTCAGCTATTTTCATCAAGGCATGCAAATTTGTAATTATGAATTGTACATACATTCAAATATTGCTTAATTCAATACAAAATATTTTGCAAGTATGTTCAATGAGTGCATTCTCGTTAGTGAGTGTGAATAAGAAACTTTTATTCAGGAGTGTTTTCTAGACCCGACGAATTTCAGTGCATTTTCAGCAAAGTCAAACATTTTTTAAACAAATGCTTACTGATTGAGTCAAGACAAGTTTTTCTCATTACTAACTTTGCATTTTATTTAAAGTTGTGTAATAATTTTAAAAAGAGTAGAGAAATTCGTGCAACTTTTAGCCAAATTTCTTTTTATACAACACAAGGAATTGCATTTTTCACTGTGATTTGAACAGTAAATAGGTTAATCGTCTTATCAAAGAACACACAAAAGAAATATAAATATTGACTGAAACTGAGAGATTCTGACTTCAACATGTAACTTTTGTACCTTGGACTAGTTAAGAATGCAATATTATGGTCCAATTGAAGTTTCGTTTATGAACTGGGTTTTTACCCAAAATTCTAATAAGTCTACCGAGTTTTTGTGATAAAATTATGGTTTTAAGTTATATTATAAATACCCAAAGATTGAATGCAGGATACAGAGATAGCAACATTTTTTCAGTTTTATTTATTTAAAAGCTGAATAATTTGTATCTCACCAAATTGCTTTTACTTGCTCCTCTTTATCTCATTTCATTCATACTCTGCTCTGTTTCTCTCTCTCGTGTTGATGGCAAAAAAGAAAGAATTTTAATTTATTTTCACACTTTTGATCTCTCTTTTTCTTAACGTATATTCTTGTTGGTTGACTGTGATCTATCAAGTGTGAACGTAAATTAAAAGAAATTCTGTCCTACAGTTCCAAGTCAAACTGTCATGACTTGGGGACATGATGAGTTGTAAAAGAGAATAGAGGTGTAAGTCTTGTAACTTCTTCAATCTAGTCAAAAGCAGCAAAGGGGTGTATAATTTAATGTGTATGTATAATATGTATTAGTTAAACTCCATGAGAAAAGCAATTTTTCAAAGAAGCCAAGCTCTCACTAACTCATATCTCATCTTTTTGGAATGTCTGATCAAGGCAAGCTACACAATTTATATCATAATATTATGCATATATGTGCCACTACCATATGTATTCCTTTTATCCACCTAGCTTTCATTATTATCAAAAGGAAAAGCGAAATAAGTTTGTGTCATATTTTCCTCATTTACAATATTGAGTGAAACCAGGCTTTAGAATTCTAATGTCTAGATACATGCATATCTTAAGCATCTTCTGCTAGTAAAATTCGACAGAAGTGTTGATGCATTCATGTATGCACACCCAGCCCAGTTACATTAACTTGCATGTACATATGTCATCATAGTCTTGAAATGACATTCACACAATTTCTAAAAGTTGTCTTCTATTCCATATATATAAGCCTTTTACTTGTAGTCGTGTGTAGTTGTAGTCGACTCGTCCTTGTGTGTCCAACTAAGCATGGACCCCATGTGGAGATGACAACTTCAAAAGGATTCGCCAGACTAGAGTTATTGGCAGGGAACGGGATGACTGAGACACAAATAGGTTTGCTAGTAAGAAGTTAATTTGTACGGTGTTACGAAGTTACGATAGACGATCCAGGAGTGTAAAATATTCCTCAATCAGCGTTTTCCAAGTTTACCTTTGCTTTCTTCTTGGAATTCTTTCAAACCCATTTTATGCCCTGAATACGTGGTGGTAGCTAGTTGATATATTGCAAGTCAGGAAGGTTTTCTGAAAAGGACAACATTTTTTCAGGTTTACTTACTACTACACAGCAGTTCAAAGTAAATTTTCTAAGTCGTTTCACCTAAAGTAGTAAATAAATAAAAATAGAATAAAGTATAGTGCCTAGTTAGTACTAGTTTGATAAATTTTCCTTAATTAACTAAATATTTATGAATAAGAAACCAGGATTAAGTATAGGGTATAATGTGTCACTCGTATTCGAATGGGTAATCGAAGGTCAGAATTTTGTTGATATTGGAATACCATATGCCATTATAGTAATTTAGAGTTGGTCTATTATAAATAACGAAGGGGAAGGAAGACATTTTTATGGAAAACTGATGTTTTGTATAACTCATTTTTAACTAGCAAGTAGCTTCAGCCTAGCTGTTTGTTGTTATCTACAGTTTTCCTTTCCATTTGCAGACATTTGGAAAATCCAAGGGTATATTTATATGAAAGAACGCCTTATCAGAAAATTCAGGGAAATATAATGTTTTCAGCTACTTACAATCTACCGAACGAGCCTTCTTTCTGCTCAAAACTTATTTTGTCAAAACCCACGATGAAGTAAGGAACTACAAGGCGAATATAGGTACCTAGGTATCTTTATAAGGGTTAGTAATTTAGTAATACATAAGGTATCTTTCATAAATAATACAACAAGGTAGAGATAGTAATGCTTCAAGACGATATTTTTTGTATTGATTAGCCTATGAAATATTTAGACTGAGAACACCTGTCTCTCTTTTTCCTTTTACTTAACTTTCCCGAAGAAAATAGAAGCCCACCGTGTGCAAGCCCCAACTGACTGGACTGGATCTGGGAAAGTAAAAGTGAAAGAAAATACAGGCAAACCAAAAGATATTCTATATCATCGTAACAGCAAAGTAGCTTTGGGTTGGAGTATCGGTTCTATCGTATCATCTGTCTGAATTAATAAGTTGTCCAAATAATGTAAGATATGGAAAGAACTGCAGAAGAATTTTATTATGTAGTCAAAATCAAACGATACGACACATTGCTGACAGAAGTTTCCCCAAATGCCAAACAGCTTGGGTTTTTGAACCCTTTAAGCATGTTATTTAGATGTAGATAAATGTGTATAGCGCGGTTCGACTGTACCAGTTACATATCGATAACTTTCCAATGGCCCAATCCCACGATTGTTCATGTGAGTATCATCGGTTTTTTATATGCTTTCGTTTTATCAAAGTAGATTTTTCATTGACGCGAGCGACGAATGACGAATACAACAAGGCTGACTGATTGTAAGAGTTACAACTTGCTATGTCACTCTCCATCTCATCTATCATGAGAAGTCCATCAAAATCACCATTTGCTTTCTCCATGCTTTCTTCTCATCGTTGAGTGAAAGTAACGGAAAAGGGAATGAAAGGTCGAAAAAAGTGGAGACATTTCAAATAGGACAGAAATCAGAGGAGGCTTTGTACTTCCCCTTTTATGTCCCATGAAGCTAACAATGTGCATTGAGTCTACAGTCAGGAAAGAGAGTTATTTTTTACAGTCGTAATAAATCAATTTATTTATAGTAAAAACTAACTGCACACTTGCAAACTACGAGTACAAGCTATCAGATAAAGTAATAATAGTATGAGAGTTGTCGATTGGTATATAAGTTCGTACTTTATTTACTGTATGTTGCATGTATTACTATCTTGAAGTCTTCTATGACCTACTGGAAGAAACCCGATGGTTGTACAATTAGACTTTTGACAAGACCGATGTTTGGTGAGATTTTTTCAAGTAGGCTATGTAGCTTTGCATATAGTTTTTTGATGTTGGTTCTAGTCATGTGTAATCTAGGGTGATTTTATCAAGGTCTAATTTCATTAAAGCTAACAAAACATCCCAATAGGCGAACTGTCGAATAAAAATGTCTTTGAAATGTGTCCTTTAGCTAATACATAAATAATTATGTGCTGATGTGTTGGAAATGCCATTCATCATTCCGAGGCCTAATTGCATTGTATGTAGCTGAAAGTTTCAGTCTAACCTGAAAGAATTTACTTGCCCAGTTTACCTAAATTCTTCGTTAACAAAAACATTTGAAAAATTATGGGTTCAACTTTATAATTATTTTTGGAATGAATACACACATGGAGCGCATGCTGTGGCACAGTATTGAGTACATGCAGTGTTCACTTTGAAAGTATTTACCTACATCTCGCATAATGCATTTTCTAATTAATTAATCATTGGTCAAAGGGAATTTGCCGTTTAATTGGATCTCGTTTGCCGATGCTTTTCAAAGTTTGTAAAATTGAGCATGCACGCGTGAGGTTGTCTTGAACTTATATACAATGTGCAGTTTTTTGTCATTTAAGAAGACTTTCATTTTAGTTATTTGTAAAATTCTAATTCATCAACGCTTTTACGTTCAATTATACAATTTCCTCTCTTAAAATTGCAAACAAACTATAAGGCACCTATGAATCTACATTAGGTGTGCATTATTTTATGACAAGTATTCAAGTAAAATCGAAATTCTGTGTTTGCTGACAATCCTAGGGAAATTCCCAACAAATAGAAAGACACTACAATGTATTTATTTGTCTTGTAAGTTGTAAGTATTCATTTTAGGTACTTGTATATAGTACACACAGTCAAAAGTGAGGATGCAAATATTATACTAGCTTGTACAGTTACTAAGTATGGGGGAATTGACTATTGATCGGATTTGGTTAAATGATAAAAAGGGAATGCATGTCAATCTATTGAAGGAGAAAATTTCTAAAATGGACCAAACTTACATAAAACCAATACACTCACTCGCATTCCATACAAACTTCACTTGCATCATTTTAAACCTTTAGTACTATAGCATATTACATTACATCAATCAAGAGTAGCTACTACATTAGCTATATAGCCATTCTCCATAATCCAAAGCATATATGTTCATTCATTCAACAATGATGGAACATTCGGTTAGCTTTCAAAAGACTTTTACCGGAGGATTTATCCCTGGATGAGCTTGCAAAAGCTAACAACATAGTACACTTGATGCCCAAATTGTGAAAGTACATGCACATGGAATGGAGTCAGAACTGTTACATCTAATGCTTGAAATCCTTAGGTATATATTATTTCTCTTGTTGACTCATTTACAATCACAACTTCCACTGTATTAGTTCATTATATAAGTGAATGTAGGTAATGGAAAAGGTGAATACCACTTGGAATCCTTTACTTCTCGCATATGCTTTCTCTATACAGAACTTGAGTAAAAGGTATACATTGGTACCTTTTCATCAAATAGAAATTTCTATATGTGTGGGTAAAGGCAAAATGCAAATGAGGATTCAAAAGTCATCATTAGAGTGAGTGTCCCCATTAACATTATCGAGAGACAACGCAACGTGACATGGCATCTAAGGCTTTGCTTGGCTAAAGGGTGAATAGTAGATGTGACACTTGACACTTTAATGCCGTCATCCTTGCCTTCAAATGAAAAATCCGATCTGGAGTTACTATGTTGCTGTGTGTACGTTTCCTGCGCAAAATTCATCAAAATCACTTACTATGAATTTCATTCAATACGTTAATTCTAGTTTCTAGTGCATTCATGATTTCTGCACCACGAAATGAAGTCATTCATATCATTTTAGCAGCATTCCCTCGAAATTACTTTTACAAACACTAATATGTATTATATCGTTCACAACATTGACTAAAAATGTCCTTTGATTAGCATCTCAGTTGATTCTAGGATATTGAAACTACTAATCTATCGCCACCGTGTCATACGCCTTTCTGTTTGTTGAAATAAGTACACGTAAAATAAAGTTAACGAAGAGTTCATTCAGTTGATGAGTGTATATAGTATTTGTGGACATTTGTGGTTGGATTTATTAGACGTAAGAGATGAAAGTTGTACATATAAAGGAAACATAAAGCTTCGCATGCTGTGTAATATGAACAAAGATGATGAATTGAAACAAATCCCTTGGGACTTACGAATTTCTCCTTGTACTCATGTGTCCTCGTATATACATGTGCGTACTTCAATCTCTTTTATTCAGTAATCTCCTCTCCTGTGCCCTGACCTAGAG